>UZAF01017988.1:22880-38609 GCA_900617895.1 Haemonchus placei | reverse complement strand
GAATGGAAGGCTTGGTTGGCCTGAGCAGATATCGATCCGGGATTCGAACCCGTGACCATGCGTGTGAGATAGTGCGCCACTTGCCAACACACCACCTCTGCCCTATAGTGTATTTGAAGTGAATAAATAAGTGAATAAATAAAAGAATCTCAAGTGAACTAACATAAACGTCGAGTTTCTGTTCAGCGATGTGCCATTGATCCCAAAAGCAGTACTCTTTGTCTGTCGGAACGGCTGAGCGTTTTTTCGCTCATTCTAAGGAAAGGGCGAAAACGTGAAGTCCATTCTCTTGGAATGAGCAAAAGGAAAGTTAATCAGTCACTCAGTCAGCAGACATTAATGGCTAGGTTTTTTCCCAGGGTCGGCAAGGAAATGAGCAGTTCCCCTAGACCTTCCTAGACCTATTTGTCCATCATTTCATTGGCATTTGGCTGTCATTCCGAAATTACTTGATGAATGGAGGTCCTTAAGGGATTCTGAGGCTGCGTGCTTATCTGCAGATTACCCATCAGGTTAATAGTAGTCTTCAGAAAAAAAGGCTTACGGGACCTTTTTTCTATGTTTTTGGGACGAGCATAAACCTTCATGCAAACCGAATTGAAATTTGTTTGCATAAAGAGATGTCGTGCATGGAGCTAGCTTACGGCTAAATCCAATTTGAAGGGAAAAGAAAAAATTCCAGAAGTTTGCTCAACCTCGTCACCAGGGTCTATTCTGGGCAAACAAACCCTCAAGGGTAAAAGCTCAGCGCTTTACGTGGCGTCCCGAAGCCCTTGAAAAAGAATTTGCCTGTCAGATGGGCAGTCTTCTGAAATGGGAAGTCTTAGAAAGTACCTATCAAGGGACCCATCGAGTGGGGAATTTAGTTATGGCGGACGTATCAACGAGCGATATGGGAATTTGGGAATTGGTTGGGAGAACTGGGGATGCCAGTAAACCAATCGGTTTTTTAGGTATGAAATTAATAACTGGTTGCTGGATGTGCAGATGGTGTCCTCCTCTTGCAGATAGGCTAATCGATTCGTTTTTGAGTAACCAAAGCCTATACCTCTTCCGATTCTTTCTAGGTGAGCCCAAATAATAGGCGAATCGATTCCCTCCTAGGTGGAGCGGGTTCTCAATTTTTCTTAGGTAAGTCGTTAGCGGCAGAAAATGTCTAAAACGATTACAAGGAGGATTAGCATAATCCTACTGCATTTGAAAGTCTGTGTGGGAGGTCTCTACGAGGTTGGCTAGTCATGGGCAAAACGCTCACCTTCGAGCGGATTTCGAATCCGTACTTGCGCTAAAGTTCGAGAGGGTTTGAGTCTGGGAAGCTCTCATTAGTATGTGTGCTACGGACTGAAGAAGAGTTGCTTATTCAAAAACTGCTCTATTCCTCTTTTGAGCTTTGAAGCTGTCTGTCCTCATCTTGATAAGGTTGGCCGTGGGCAGAAATCGATCTGAGCAGCTGTCGTTCCCCCACCACAGCTTTTCTTCTCACTCCTTCAATAATTCCATAATATCTATCCTTAAACGATAGAAAATAGCAAAGATATTCATAAATTTTTGATTTGTTACAGTTGAAAAATCGAAAAATTTTGGTTGCTTTCAAGGCCTACTCATTTCTCAAGGATAGAAAATATCTGGAGAATTCACCTTTTGGTGCTGGACGAAAAAGTTTCCGCTCAGGGATGGCTACAGTACTTCAATGGTCAGTAGCATTCCTGAACCAAAAAACCACAGGAAACATTAGAGGATTGTGATCGCAGGAATTTTGATCAGCGCGAACTTTCTCTGCCCCGATGTCAGTCAGGTCTTAACTCTTCTTGTAAATCATCTCTGTCATGAATTATCGATGGGAAATATGATTCGGGAAAGTTTCCGAATGTGAAGTATCACCCTAATGGCTTTTCTTCCGTTCTGATATCGAAATTGTCTAGAATAGGCAGGGGAAATTATGGGTTTTAGTAGGTAAGCTCCAAAGCAAGATTTCTATGGAAACCTTTGCACCCCACTCATTTGAAATTTCTTCCTTAGAGGACGTTGGTTTCCGATAACATAACGAGCGAGCCTTGCATATTGGACTCTGGGACAACATCTAGGTAAATTACCCCGTGGAATGGGCATGGAACCAGGGAACGATTGCATAGCACCCTTTTTTACTAGGATCCACTTCGTATCTCATGCTTTCGTTTATCCTCTTAGCCTGTTACCTCCCGGGTTTTTCTGTAAAATTCCGTAATTGGATGATTTTGGTTTTTGACGGGTAGGTTCCCAAACGAGGCATGGCTGGCTCCTTCAAGTCGATCAGCTGAGGATTGCAGTGCTGATATGCCCTTTCTTGCCCCTTGCATTCTTAGTCGTCTAAGGGTAAGGTCTAGTGTTAAGCGATTTCACTGGAAAGGCTGCAGTAGTTGCTGAATGAGCTCACTGGGGCCCATTAAATCGACATCGGCAGTAGCTCGATTGTTCGAAGTCCTTCAAAAGAGTGCCCTCGAGCACGTGCTCAACCAATGGATAAGGGGAAGGGGGCAGGACTGGGCAGGGTGCAATCCAATTCACGCATGGCTAACACTTCCTCTCCATTCTCTTTCTTGTTTATATCGTCCAGCCTTAGTTATGTAGTGATCCGATTTCAAATGGATAGTTGCTACGTTGGCAGCGAAAACCCATAACTCGAAGCCAATTGGATTTCCCTCTGATAATAGGCTACTTCCCCCTGTGAGATACTTTCATGTTGAAAGCTTTCAAGACTGTCTTATAAAGTAATAAAGTTTTTCTGGTAGATTCCTTCTTACTGTTTAGGATGCCCTCCTAATTAATCCACGTCATCCACATAGGAGACTGAACTTTACTATGGCAATTAAGTTTTCATAAACCAACTGTTGGAGCAGAATTCTCAGAATCAGTCCTTCTTATGTTCTCCATTCTTTTCATCCTTCTAGTTTTTCTAATCACTCCGCCCTTAGAAGTGCTGGTGGCTGAATTGAGGCATGCTCATTAGCTGTTGCCTGTGTCCTCTCCTCCCGCCCATCTTCAAACCCTCTGGAGCCGATTTCCTTCAACACTAGTTTGCCCCTTCCTCCCTTAGTCAGAGCTTTCTGCAGTCAAGCAGTATATTTACTTGCTTGGTGCATCTTACCGTAACACCTTTGTTTACTTTGTTTATTGGGATAGTGATTAAAATACATTTTCTTGTTCGTAGGATGCACTAACTATAAGTTGGAATTCTGTCAATTTGCGATAGGAAAGCCCCAAGATGGACAGCTAGTCATTAGATGGTTCAAATAAGGGACGGGTGGACTCGCAGTCGGTCCCATAATGTGTAATACTTACTATTTTACATGAGGTCATTAGTCAGATCCAAGGAGTAACATTCTAGGTAGCCTAGAAATGTAGAAATGTAGAAACCATAGGGGAGGAGGGGGGTTAATTTTTCAAAGCCAGCAATTAGAGTGCCAGTAAACTCTAAATACCCTCAACAGCTCCTTCATCTTTGTTTTTACCCCATTCCGAGCTTGTTTCAAGCAAATCGTCGTTTCATAAGCTCTAAAGACATAGACAGTATTCCCGAGATCTTCCGTTAGGAGGAATCGGTGGCCCTCAACATCTCATATGGGTGCTGTCGATTTAGGAAACGGTCTTGGTAGGGCTCAAGTACAGACTTAGTTTGTGAAAGTGCGGAGACCTGTCCTCTTGCAGCTTGTTTTCGGATTCAGGGTGTTTATGCTTCGTCGATTTCAAAGTGGCGTTACTCCTAACGTCATCCGCCTACTCGGTTGTTACCTGCGATTTATTGGGGAAAGTCCTCCTGAACTCCTAAAATAGGCTGAAATTGTCTTCTCCTCCCTCTTCTGGGATAGAGAGCTTTTCTCTATTCATATCAAAGTTCACAGTTCCTTAAATCAAATGTATCTTAACGAGTCTGTAGGAAAGCACAGTCCCAGAGCTTACTCGGATCAATTTGGTTGATGGAAACATGGATAAACAATGAAATAAATAAAGGGGTAACTAGTAACTGGTGGGAATTGCTGGTCGCCATATTGCTTTCCCCACTTCTTCCTTGAACGTTTTCCTCTATTCATGTATGGGTAATAGAATTTATAATGAGGTTTTTTGCAATGTAATGAATTCTATCGGATGAGACATAAACTATGAGGACTTTCGTGTCTGTTATGATTATAAGGGTCCACCTCCTCCCACTACGTCACCTCCCGAAGTAGGTGGGAGCGACACTTTCCGCTGTTCTATCCTGCCACGGATCATGAGCATCAAAAAAAGGCAGTGGAAAGTCGAGAGAAGGGGTATTCATGCCCTATTCTCACGATCGTGCACGCAGCAAATGTTCAGTAGCGGTCCCGCAGCTCCGAACTGCAACTACCGTAATTGGGTTTGCACCGTATTCATTCAAATTCGACATATACATTTCGCGCTCCAATCGTCCATTGAACCGCAGGTACGGTGGTCGCGCAAAAAGGCTCGCGCCCAAATAGGGGACAGATCCAAAAAAGTGCTCCTCCATTAAACATCCAACTAGCAAATCCAAGATCTTCAGTCCAATTAAAACGCTTCACGACTCAAAAGATGGATAAGCTCCCAAACCACTTCCTTCGATAATCTAACCTCGTCACCCTTGATTAATCTTTCTCAATCGAGGAGAGAAAGATTTATGAACCTGCTTGCAGATATGGAGTTGATCCATGACGGTCATTTGTCTCCAGTCCGGGCAAAATCTCATTTGGCTATTATTCGGCCGCTATGGTTGGTCCCCCACAATCAAGCTTTCTTGGGTCTTGGGCTGTCACTAGGCCTGCTTCCTTCCGCTTCGATTTCCAGTTATTTTCGTAGAATGCTGTGGTGCTGGCTGTCATATCACTGCCCACTGCTTTCAATAGTAGGTTATACCGCTTTATTTTTGTTTTTGTTTGTTTCGGGAAATCTGAACCATGGGAATCGTGGTTAATCACCATAAGCTAGGTCTTTTTGACTAATTCCGCGAAGGTTGTTGAAGTTGATTCTAGATACGTGGCCTCCAGCTTCTTCTGGTGGTCCGCTCGCTACCTACTGCCCTCATGAATTGCATTTTTTATTAAAGCTAGACTTTCGAAGGTCACATGGGCAAAGGGATTGGGTAGAGGTGATAAGGTTTTTTTTGACCAGGATCTGGCCTCGAAAGAACAGTAAAATGTTTTTATCTCGGTCAAACAACTTAAACTTCAGTACATCCCGTTATCCATCTTTATTATCGCTCATCCTTCCATATTCGATCATTCTACCGTAACTAAATTAACAAATGGTTCGGTTACTGATTTATTATTTTGAGAGGGCGAACACCCTGGAAGCGATAAAGCTCCCCTGAAAGTCTCAAAGAGGGGAGGGTATTCGAAAAACAAAAGCGAAGGAGGGCAAGCTGAATCAGATTCATCTTCTTCCCTGGAGATTATGCAAGTTTGGTATCGTCTAAAAATAGAAATGTGCATCAGACTTATCGCAGCCATTGGTTCCATCCAACCTAATCCTATCTCTCCTCCTCCCTCCCGAATATTCAAAACTTTGTATTATTAGGACTAATTATTTATTCTTGGGTTTGGTTTTAAGTGTTATTACAAACTTCACCTACAAATTTTCCTTATCTTTCGTCTTGGAGCTCGATTTCGAATAGATCACGGTTTTTGGGACGGCGAAGGAAGTAGTGGCTCCTTACCGTGTCCCTCCTGTTTGGATTCCTGTCCTTGAGGGCACAGTTCACGATAAATTTTGGGTACCCGTTTTTTGACGGGAACTGGTGGACCTACTCTAGAATAGTGCGATAATAACGAAGAAACCGCAAAAAAAAACGACGAAAAGAAAGGAGTGCAAAGGTTCAAAAAAAGAGGTAAAAAGGGGGGTTGGACGAATTTCGCAATGGAGAAACGGTGGTTAAGGGAGTGTTCGGGCGAGTAGACAAAGGCGACGCAATGTCTGCAATCGCACACAACACACCCAAACCGCTAATTTTGCCTTCATTGTTGAGCAAACACTGGGCGAACAGCTGATTTCGTGCTGGATGGTGGATCCTGACGCGAACACATGAGTCTGTGCAGCGTCTATATCTCGTATGACGTGACATCGATCGAGGGGCGGGAAAGCCAATCACGGCGACAACAGGGCTTGCACTATGCCCTGGACGTCGAGATTGTCGGAGTGAGAGGGTCCCTTCTACCACCCATGGGGAGCGCTGAGTTTCTTAAAGGAAGAACTCAGTAACCTTTTTTATCGTGTACCGTGCTTTTAAAAACGGGTGGGGGAAGATACCCGGGAACATGTTGAAGCGAAAGTTATGCTACCTGGCCTATGCGGAGCATATATAAGACTTCTTATCTTTGCTTTTCTTGGTGGAACATAATTGCTTTCTTCCAATACGAATCAACCCGCCATGAAGGTTGCCACAACAAAAGATTCAGTAATCGTTCGGGAAGTTTTGTCCCGTTCCCTCCTATTTTATACTGGTTATGTCTCCTACTGGTTATCACTTCTCTGGCTTGTTTAGGCTTGAGGACCTGACACAATAGAATATACATCTGTTCAAAAAAGTATTTTGGGATCATTTCTGTACCCCATTGCCATAATCTTCTTGTTTCCTTGCGCTTGCTTTTCATAGAGAAATCGTCGTTTTTTTTTTTTGAAAATTCGTATTTTGGTGGGGATTTTTGCGACTAACAGAAGAACCTCCAGTGAAATTGCATTTTTACATAGCCTCCAGAATCATTTAGAACCATTTTTGGAGCTATTCATTAAAATTCATTCAATCTGTGAACGTAAATTTCCTGGCGCAATTCATGCTGGCCCAGATTGTTAATGTTTTCTCGAAATCCAGTCGAGTTGATTGATGAAAATGCTGGCTCTGAAAGTGGCAGGCAGGCAGGCATTTCGAATCTTTCGAAAGTGATATTTTCGTAGGCGTGGATGGAAAGAAAAATCCCATTTTCTCCAGTCACAATCAGATGCCTGGGTGTCACTTGGCATGCCGGAAAATTCCCTTTTCTCTTTCTCCCGTAATGGATCTTGCTGGCAGGCCACCACATTAATCATTCCTACCCTACACCTGTCTCTGAAAGGCCCTTAGAACTTCCCTAGTTATTCTGGCATACTCTCTAATGAAACTGTTAATTGTCCCGAACTTTTCTATCCTGGAATGACATCACTGCATTTCGCAATTGACTTATAAGTTTTCGGGTAGAATTTATTTTTAACTGACTATTCGACGTTTCCGGTAAACCCATATTTATAGGCTCGAAATGAGTTTTGTGCCCAATCAGTTTCCCTTTCCATCTGACATAGTGACGTCAGGCCAGAGGGAGGGGGAGAGGAAAAACTAAAACTAATATATAAGTCTATTTTCGATTCCATTACTGCGGTCTATAGCTGCCTTCAGACCTTACATCATCATCGTCAAAGGGGCGCTACTTCTTACTACGTATTTGCTTGTAATTGATTTACCTCTCATACTTATTCAGAACTAGATTCTATAGACGTCACCAACAGACCATGGTTTATAGATCCGAGTTTCATATTCCCACCCCTGTTACCCGAGCCCTCCATCCCTACTAGGTTGGTTAACTGGGGTCACACAGGGTAACTAGCACCTTGCCTAGATCTGTGAACCGAATTCGCTTTCAAATGTCTCTACCATCCTTCATGGACGTCACCTTCATCCATGGCTTATCCTCAATTAATGCCATAAGTGTACAGTAGACGATGAAGCTCATGGTAATCNATCCCTACCATCAACTTTCCCCTACTCTATAATTTCACCGTCTGATCTGATAAACTTTCTTACTTGCTGTTCACTACCTCTGTTAACTCTGATGGACCAAGCTGAACATTTTACTCTTTGAATCGCCTACTATTCGGGAACTGATAGTACTAATGATGGAATTTCGTCTGGTTCGTTGGGGCTTCTGATAGCAATTTTAACGACTGCGAGTTATCATGAGCGTTTTATGTATGCTCGGTCAACGCCCTATCCTTTTTTTTGTACTAGTGTGGCCTCTCCCATCCCCAGACCCTAAACCGTTCCTATTCGTTGTTTAAAACGTTTTTCAACTGTGGAAAGTATATCAAGTCTCATTTGGAATGGGTGTAGAAGAGGAAGTTCCAAGTGGCGTCGCTACCTCTCTCTTGGTACCGAGATCAAATCCCTGTACCATATAAGTGGTAGGGGATCGTTAATCGCCAAATTGGATCAACATCCGTTGTTATTAGGACTACTACTAAATATCATCGAATACAAAAATACTAACTTCTGTATTGGCTAACCTCTACAAGCACGATGAACTCGGTCAGCTATGAAAATTCCTATTTCTCAAGGAACCTGGTTCTGGTATCTTGCTGAAATCTGGAATTGGCTAAAAGAAGGGGATAGATATACGTTAGGTGGGCTTTTTCGTCTTAAGGGCGGTAATTGTCGGATCACGTACCTGAATGGGGTATGTTTAGAGTTGACTAGCATTACCAATCAATTGTAGGTTGTCAACGAGCCTGAAGCGTAAACAAATTTTTTATAGACCACGCTGTTCTGTTTTCTCATATTGCCAATTCAATCTTGTATATTCAGTGTTGTAACTGAACGGAACCCACTCATAAATCTGGACAGGAAGGCTTCATAATTTTAAAAGGTTGGGTCATTCACACCTAAGAGTCTACCGAGTCATATACATGGCACATCCTAAAGGCTTGGGACTCGGGGAGATGGGGGAACTGGGGGAAAGCTTTGGCTTTCACGGCTGACCAGCGTTAGTCAATGTATAGACCACATACGCATTCAAAACGTCATCACGATTCTGAATAAAATTCGAGTGCGGGGCGCATCCCAGATACGGAATTCATCACAGCCAAAGACTTTATCCTTTACCTTTCGTATGATACAAATATAAAGTAAATTGGAATTGCCCTTGAGGTGATGAATGGAGGGCTCCCTCAAAGTCAATGAAAAAACAGATTACTGTGGTTTCTATTTTGGATAACTGACGTGCAATGGCTGATTAATCTCGGCCATTGTTGAGCTATTTTGGCAAGCTAGACTGATGACTCCCCAAAAATTTTTGATTGAATAGAATCCAGCAGCATTTCGACGTCAGGGCGTGTTGTGTCGGGCAGTAGGGTGAGGTGAGGCGATGAAGAGCTGTAGGCCGGACCAGCAAAACTACGATGAAGTGGGGAAGTCGAACGGGCGATGACGTCTTTATACCGAATGTCAAGTCATTCGACCATTTCACCAACTCAGGCGTGCGTACTTTTCTCATTTCCAAAAGTAAAGGTAGAGGGGGGGGGGGCTGTGACTTTAGCCGAATCCAAGGGTGTGGTCGGAACTAGTGGAGAGATTTGCCCCACGCGTAACCTGTATCAGGATGTTCTTCTAAAGACCATCGAAAGCTCGATTCGGAAGGGTGGTCATAACCTATTTAAGAGCCTTACTCTCCTTGAGATCTAAGATGAAAATCGCCTTCTGCATTCTCAGAGATTCCGATTCAATAAAGTGTTTCTCCTTGCGAAAGCTTCGCTCTCTGGTGTTCATTTCTCCAAGCACTGGAATTAGTCTGTAGGGGAATTTGAGCTCTTTTTCAATAGGCATCGAACGAGGCTATTATTTCGTCCATGCAGAGCGCTAGCTCGGCAAGCCCAAGCCTGCGGTGAAACAGAAACCAGTGATGAACACGTCATTCACCAGTTTTGCGCTCCCACTTATTGGACGCCCCGGAGCTCAAACTTCTTCGCCGGTGGCTCAGAACAATGACATCAGGTCCAACGAACTCTCTCCATGAAGGAAGGCCCACGTCGCGATGCGGAGGAGGGATTGCAGTCGACACTGACGCTTTTTGCTTCGAAGCGTGTTGAGCGCTAATTTATGCCGGTGACCACGGGGAAAACTCATAGCAACCTAGTGAAATTCGTGGACGACTCACTTTCGATTAGCGATTGCATCTTGGACTCCATCCTGCGCATCGTAGGCAATTACGGATTGTGTTGGATGCTTCTTCACGAACATACTCATGCTTTCTTTCCCTTCAATCTATCCTTTTTACCGGTCACTGATGTTAGTTTAAGTGGAATTAGGTGCTTCAACTCTGTGTCAATAATTCTCATATTCTCTATTTTCCAGATTGGGGAACCTATCTACATAGACTTTCATTTGAACCCTGTTTTGAGAACTTTCTCATAATGAAGTCGAAAATGATCGTGAAGGTAACGATTGATTCGGCTTCCAAAATTTTCCGTTCAGGAGAAGTCATGATCCAGAAACCAGGATTCACCCAATCCTATCTGTCAGGGACTCATGAAACGTCCAAATCCCATTGAACCTCAACTTTGAAGTTATGACAGCATCTCCCTGTCTCCTGAGAGCTTGTCGCCAAACAATTCTTGCCTCTAAAAGCATCTTTTATATGACATAACCTTGAAGTCGGATGGCATCTGAGTACTGTAGTAGTTGGCTTGCAGTATTGGAATAAAGAAATGCTAGGCACTTTTCAATTTCGCTATCGAAAAGCTTGCGCAGGTTTCTTTTGGTATAGATCTATGGCTTCCGGACATTGCCGGGTAGAAAAGCGGCCCGTTTAGGACGCATTCGAGGTTCAATTCCCTACTGCAATTCAGTACTTACGATTAAGTGCGTGTATAGCGGCTTTGTAGAGGCTCCTCTACATCCCAAGGTTGAATGATCTCAAAAGTGCAGTCAGCTGATGCGCTCTTATAGCTAGCACACGTTGCCCTGCAGCGAATGAAATCTCGCCCAGAAACCGCATTTGTCGTTTAACCCTCGTCCATATGGCCTAGTTCAAATTTCATAGTTAGAACACAACTATATTTCTGAATTATCACTTGTATCACTTACCATCCCGTTGATCGCCAGTTTCCATGATCGGGAAATCGATGATCAACGAGTAGGTTCCTTGAGACATCAAAGTAATGTCTCCAGTCGTTCCTAACGCTAGGCTTCTACACTATAGTCTAACAATTCTTCATGAAATTACCAACCAATATCTTTCTTAAATTTGACCATGCCGTCATTGCGCTGTATGCAGAGCGATAAGTGATTTAACAACCTTTTGTTTGCGCTGGTATGTATGTGCTTTTGACGCTGATCAATCCTATTTTGGAGTGCACGCTACTCTCTAAATCACATGTTCGATGGGTTGCAGGACTGTGAGGTTACTACTTCATCCTTTCATAAATGCTATTTTTCATTTTTTTCCATGTTGTGAAGAAGTATACAGCTATAGCTTTAGACAATCTTCCCATGAATAGGTGGCAATATCTCTTTGGGAAGGTTAACTTTTCTGACGCGATATATGCTATCTATATCACAAACGATTTACTTTATGGAGCTAATATTTCAATGCTAGAGGAGCCCGATACCTATAACATGGGCCCCGTTCACTTACCGATTGCCCATTCCAGTACCTTTTCCATATTACTCCCTTACCAAAAAAATCTTAATACATGTTGACGGAGTCTAAGGAATGATTGCAAAGTTGTTGTACAAATGAAGGATAAAGAGTCTCTGGGCGTCGATCAATCCCATCTGGGGGATGCGCCCCAAACTCAGCTCCCATTCAGAATCGTAATGACGTATTGAATGCATGTGTGCCCCATACAATGACTTGCGATGGCCAGCCAGTGCACAAGTCAGTGCTTTTACACTCCTAGACGAGTATGGTAACAATTAAGAGACCCCGGAGGGATGGAAGGCTTGATTTGCCTAGGTGGGTATCGATCCGAGATTGAACCTGTGACCATGCGTGTGAGGTAATGCGCTACTTGGCACTACACCACCTCCGTCCATTCTACAAATAACAAACAGTTATCATAGCTCTGACAATTGCGGAATTCTTGGGGTTCATCGATTAGAGACTTTGTAAGAGCATACATAGGGTTGTATTGATATTGTATTGGTATTGATTCCTTTGGTATTCCCAGCCGATACTGCTTGTTCTTTCACATTTCAACCGATTTTAATTTGCCCTAGATAATCGTTAATTTCTTGTCAGTGAGAAGTAAGACCTCTACATGTCCCCTTCTTCTTCTATCTGACATTCTGTCCGTCTTCTCCTGCTTCTAATGTCGTCATCCTCATCGTCATCGTCGCGATCGCTATTCCACCAGCCACAATGCAGACATTTCAGTCGCGTACTGTTTGATGTGACCTACGATGTGACACGAATTTCCAAAAATTGATTAAATAGAGAGGCGATCGATCAATGGCAGCAATCAATATGCCTGGCGCTCAAGATTTGTTGACGTCATCGCTTTTTATAGTGCGGAAGCTGAGTAAGGCTTTCTTCAACGCTCAAAATGGTGATCAAGTCGGTAAGTCTTCAGAAGTTTTCGCCTCTTTCAAGGTTTATACTTCCGCTATCAGAGTACTGATTGTTTATAGTCGTCTAGGCTGACTGATTTTCAATTTCGGTGAGCTGTTCCTTTCTTTTCCAACATGATTAATGATTATTTTATGTTGTAAACTATTATTTTTCACCTGAGGAGAGTATTGCTAAAGAGCCTTTCAAAAGACGTTTCCGTTCGCGAATAACCAAAGCCTATGACAATTGGACTGTTTGCTGTTGTTTAGTAACCTATCGTCAGCCCCTTAATAGGTCCCTTAAAAAGCTTAAGATCAAGATTTTGGGATGAAATGGATGTTCCCACAGTCGCAGAAGAGAGCGAATGAAGCAGAAGCGTAGCGACAGAGGCCTCGTTGCGCCCGATGGCGTTTAGTTCTGTATGGGATTTACCTTTACCACAATAACCTTTCAGAGTTGTATGTTGGACACACCTTTTTTCGCTAGTCTGTTTTTATCCAGTTAGACAGTATTCAGTGGCGTTCGATTGACGCTAATGGGGCCTCTAGGAGGGTAATTTCATTTAATTGATGCACAATCATGAAAAATTAATCATTCACTATCCTACACACAAAGAAAGTTTCACAGGCTTCAGATGACTCGCCATGTCCTTCCGTGGGCGAAAGTGGGCGTCCTAAGCATCTTATTTATGCTTTATTGCCCAGTTTCTGCTACGCCAACGCTACACTTATGCCTATCTCTTCTGGAAACTTGTTCCCAGTAGGTAACTTCGGCATTGGGTGGATGGCAGGATCAACCAACCTAGTCCTGTGTCGTCGAGAGTGCTGGTAATGTAAAAGGAGTGTTGGGACCATTTAACTTTGGCTCTTTCACAAATACAGCTGTCTCCCGGGGTGTGCAACTGTGACATTTTTCCGCGATACGTTGGAGATTTTCGTGACATAAGTGATACTGTCCCCTAGCTAGGGAACAAAACTAATGGATCGGAAAGCCCAGCAAGTGGACCGACTCGATCCGAGTGCTTTGAAGCTCTTAGAATCCCAAGAGGTCGACCATAATCGTGCTCCAAAAAGATACGTCTTCCTGATACCAAGTGCAAGTTCGTTAAATTCTTGCAAATCACCATGGTGCCGTTGTTCAAAATAAATTGGTCCCACGTTTACCGAACTTGCACTTTTGCCCGTCGTTGCAAAGATTTTTCGAGTATCTTGTTACTATATTGACATTTTCCTGCTAGAAGTCTCGAAGTACTTGTAGCCTGCAGAGATAGCTTGATAAGGTTCCCACACCGCCTATTTTTGCTGGAGTTTTACCCTCACTGCAACTGAGCAAGCTTGGGAATTTTGAAGTGTTCTGGTCTTCCTCTACCAATGATTCGTTTCGCGTATTCTTCGGAGCTTCGGCTTCTTCTGTTTAGGACCTCTTTACTTCACATTTTTGTGCAGTATACTTATTTTTGTTACCGTCTATTTTTGTTGGATTTATTGATAGGGTAAATATGCTCCGCATCAGAGCAGTGAGTTTAAGTCGAGCAAAGTTTGGACTCAGCTCATACAGTGACCTTAGAGTGATGGTGGAATAAAATGCAGTGGATGCAGAGCTTTACGGGCTACATATTACATCCCACGTCATGACCTTATTTGTATACACAGCTCGACACATATGCGACACTTTGGAAACGATCTTGGACAAGAACACCTTCTGCTCCAAGGGACAGCCAAAGGGCCTTGTTGCATCTCGTCCACTTGCTCGGATCAGGACCCACAGCTGGATTACCGTTGGAATCGGGTCCCGCTCTGAATTTGCCCTATGACACTCAGCTAGATTTCTCACTCTGCATTATGTCTACCTCACTCGCCAAAGCAGAGTTTCATGACCTCTGTAGTCACCACTGCGGTCCTTCAAAAGTGATGGTTGTGCCATCCATTACGGGGTCCTTCCGACTGGGGTTGCTTGTAACATAGTCCAGAGTTACTCTCCTTGACACTTCCAGTCAGCAGCTTCCCTTTGTCCATCTGTCTTCCTCGAATTCATGGTGAATAGCTGGTGCAATCCGACTGTAGCAATTCCACTGGAAGTCCGGGAAAAATCGGGATCTGCATGCTAGACTTCGTCGGTAATTGAGCGTTCAGGCAAGATAATTAGCAGAAGAAATCCATTATCTCTTTGACGGAAATCTGGTGTGTTGATTCACCTGAAAAACGATCTCCATCATCATTTCGTTAATTGAGTGTGTGCGACACAAGGGCCGTTATTCAAGGAACAGTCCAATTCACACACCGAGCTTTTGCAGGGTTATGAATGCTGGTATCAGTCTCTTCCATTCCTACAACTTCGCTACCCTTTTTCCCGTTTACGATAGCTCCTGGTTCCGTGCTGGGATTACTTTAGGACAGTCGTATTTCTTAAAAAGTGGTTTTTCTCCTCCCTCTCCATCCACCCACATATGGTTCCGGTACTCGTCATTGTTAAGGGAAATCGGAATAGAAGTCACTGAACTGGCATTAATGTCTTCCATAAAAGGACCTTATTTTGTGACGTAGATTCGGGGTGATGTCATTTAGGTTTAAGCCAGTATTTTGTCTTCTCCATCTGTGGTTGTATTCAACACTCTTATGGGAGAAAACTCTTTGGGGAGGGACTTTTGAGTTTTTCACATGGCCTCTTATTTGTTTCACTGTGGTAAAGCTCATTTTAAAAATGCCTATAAATGCACTTCCTTTTCGCATTGCACTTTGAGATTTTGGACGAGTCGTATCTCCTTTGAGCCGTCCAAACTCTTACGTTTTTTTCTTTTTTCAGGGTATTTACATATGAATAAGAGTACAACTCGAATGTTATAATCCCGAATATCAAATGAAAATATTTTGCGAAAATATCCACTCCACCAATAGTCCCGTAGTCCACTCCAGTAACACACTCTTTTTGGCGCTGACGCAATTTCACACAATTTTGGCCCCAATAAGGTGCAGCTGCTGTCCGAATTCGCTATAGACTGACTTGTAAGATAGTTCGGTTCCCTTAGGAGGTTTTAGCTCTATTTCACGATCTTGCTGCCTCTATTATCCTACCGTAAGAGCGCTAGGAAAAGGAACTGGTGCAGGTGCTTGAAGTGTAACCCACTCCGAGTGCAACCCAATATTCGTATTGGGAGTTACAGGACATATCGGAAAAGTTAGACGACCCTATATGCAAGGAGTTATCTAAAAGGAAGGGCAGCACCAATTTGAACAGTACCAGCTCAGAAGGAATAATGGGCACTATTTACCCTTTACTGCCCCACTCTGTCGAGAAAGGGCTGGATTTTTATCGAATTCTTTCAAAGAAGGTGAAACCGGCTAGAAACTTGCCTAGAGGGGTAATTTGACCCGTAGAACACGAATATCGCATCCACTCATCATGAAAACGC
>UZAF01017987.1:24450-38610 GCA_900617895.1 Haemonchus placei | reverse complement strand
ACCTCTTTCTCATTGTCATCTAGAGTGAAGAGGCAAGGTTTAAGCCCCACTATTTCGGCTTTTTCCTTGATCTGTTTCGATATGCATTCCGCCTGTCCAGTGTGTGATCCATACAGAATAAGGAAGTCCGCTTGAACTCCCATGTGTGCGCAAGACGTTAGATTTCCAGTTTCGAAACAGCGAAACAACCCCTGACGGATGAGTCAAATCGAAGAAAAAGAATGATCAAGTACGTAATATTACGTGTGAATCAAAAAAGGACGCGATTTCACACAACCGAAAACGGCGTTGGCATTTATCCATGTGGAGGAGCGCGCTCCCGCTTTCCCATGTGTGGGCTCCCATAATTTTTTGAACGTATCACCTCTATATTGTTAGGCAAGCCATCTATTATAACAGCACAACCTCGGATTTCTTAGGGACCCTCCTATAGCAAGAATTCGTTCCCTGATGTCAAGAAAGACATTCGACCTTAAAAGTGGCAATGTGGGGGGTGGTTTGGTGTATTTAAGAGTCAATTTAGTGTGCCATCAAATTTTGCTTTTTGTTTAAGACTTGCTTTATGGCTGTATGCCAAGTTATTGTTATCATTGTTACTATAAATAGGGCCACATTTATGATTAGAACGCTGATCGTCACGAGTTCTGTGTTAGAAGTGATTTTACAAAGTTGCTCCAGCGTCATAGATGACTGTCATTTTCGCTACCAGGACCGAGTTCTTCTTATAAACGAATTTTTGTCTCTTTTCCGAACTAAAAGCCTGTATTCGATAAGTAGTGTCCATTATTCGGCTTTGAATGTAGTTTCAGAAAGCACAGTTTGTCCGTTTTCTCGGTCACCTGCACGCGGTAGGAACCTCTAGAGGGATGTCTCAGGTTAGTTGAATTGTTACTTAGTTAACTACTTCGTTTGGAGCCTTTTTCCGAAGGACGTCCCTCACCCTACACTTTCACCCCATTGTTATCCCTTACATTTTGCTGAATTTCAGCCTTCTCGACTGGAGAAAAAAGCGCAGGACTGCATCGATAGGGGAGAGTTCTATGAGGCTCATCAAGTCTACCGTACTTTGTATTTTCGGAAGACGCAACAGGAACAGTATGATGATTTGCTCCAAATTCTTTGCAACGGATCGAAGAAACTCGGTGATGGTAAGTCTCAAACTGTATTTGGCGCGTATTCACTTTACTATTTTATAAAGTCTCCAAGTCATCGTGAAATGAAGGATTTTGTTGACCTGCTTGCTATTTGGCATGTTTGCTTGAGGTTATGCATGGTATTTCAACGTGTAATGCCAGATCATATAATAAATAGGGTCCATGCGTCTTCGTAACAACGAAAATATGCTCATGCATACAACTCCGTAAGCTCGTTCGCAGTCCACCCTTCGTGGTCATCCTAGAAAAGAACAAAAGCTTTTTTTTTCGGAAGTTGGGGATTTTGGATAACTGGATCCTTGCATATTTTAGTGAAAGAAGCACTGAGCGCTCTCGATCTTGCCGAACTCTACGCAGAAACGTTACTGAAGTCAAAGACTGAACCCTCCGAGAAAATTTTCGAGCAGCTGTCTTCTGTGGGTGGTTATATTTCTGTTTATAAGATGGGATGATTCATTTAATGTTGTTTTTCTCTTGAAATTTCCTTTTGTTGCAGTTGCTTCTGCAGCTTTGTGATCCGAGTTTTCCCATCCCTAGCGCAGATTCATTGAACAAGTTTATTTCTACATGTGTGAAATGGTAAGTCCATTTCACGTTTTTCGACAAGCTTCCTAATGGAAGTAACAACATTTTAGGTCTCAAACTGTTGCAAGCAGACGTCGGGAGCGGAAGCATGGCCTCAGTGAATTACACTACGTGATTGCTCAAGCGTTTTTACATCACCGAAACTACGTGAATGCTCGAAATCACATGCTCTTCGCCGATCATCCTGAAGTATGTTAATCTGTCCTGCCCATTTTAACGTCTTCACATAGTTTATCTTGAGGAATTCGCTAAACTACTACACACTATCCGCGAAGAGGGAGGCAGCAAATCATCGGAGGCAGAGATTTTCTGCGTACTTCCTTTCCTGCAGGTATGTTGGGCTAGAGTGTGAATAATGATAGCCGATAAAGTGGTCTGCTGATGTTTTTTAAATGTCTAGTTTGCGTTAATTTGAAGCGTCGGCCAATGGAGGCATAGAATACAGCTTGGCTATTACGTGTACAGATATAATTATATATTTGCGCCTGACGTCGAAGGTTGACGTCTCTGAAATTAAAAGCTTTTGCATGAATATTGTTAAATTCTAATGCTAAAAACTGAAGCTTTGCCTTATCGTTATTGACCGAATAGGAAATAAACACAGCCAATTCTAAAGGGTTGAATATACGAAAGAATGGGTTTGGTAGAAATCCATTTTTTGATTCTGGCTTCCTTAAAGATGCTTACTACTGTATGGATCTTCCATAAGATCACCGGTTGGGCAGGACCTATTGTGAAGGTAAAACCTAACGGAAGACACTTCAGTGAATCCCTCTCTCTGTTCTATGGCTAAAAGTTGATGTAGGGCCTATCTACAGTGCACCTGTTAACACTCCCTCTGAATAATCTTCTAGGTATATCTTACAGAATTATTTGCAGCTCTTAGCAATGCACCGTGTTCATACGGCATCCAAACTTTTGACGGCCTATTTGGCAATTCTGAACGAGTCACCGTCTTGCAATGGTTGTCGCCAGGAACTGTTCAACTTTCTCAAAATGCTCTGTAGTGCACTTAATCTTCATGATGTGAGATTTGCTTATAGTAAACAAGTTCCTGTGAAGGTCATTAAATTTGTTCAGGTGAAACTTTTTGACCATTTGGTTGAAGCGTATAAGCCGCACCTGGATGTTGATCCCACATATCATAGCTACCTAGAGAAAATTGGCCAAATATTCTTTGGGAACCCACCGAAGAATAAGAACGACTCATTTGGTGGACTTTTCGGAAATATTTTGAAAGGTATAGATTTGAGTCTATCCCTAATTCCAGAGAGTCTAATTTCGAGAGGTGCAAAAGTTTTCTTTTGAGGAGTGCTTGGCGAGAAGAAAGAAGAAGATGAAATTTTCTCTGACTCTGACTTCGAAGCTGGATCGATACATACTGGACGATCTGAGGTGAGATAGTGTATACGGCATTCCTCAGAGAACTTGCATTAATTTTTATTCTTAGACGGAAGACGCCTATGAAACCGCGGAAGAATCGGAGATGACCGAATGCGATCGTCAAAATCCACCACCAAAACGTGCCACGGAGGAGATTTTCGATGACCTCGATTAGCTTGTTGATGAAGACTTATTTTATAGAGCCTGTTTTGAATAAATTATCTTGTAATGTTTTCCTCACTCTTCTCGTGCCAAGGATTCTTTGATGGTCAAGGAGGGTAACGAAATGGGCGCTGGAAGGATACACACGAGAGGTGCATCCACTTTGGTTTCAGTTGTAGTAAGTCAATATTGCGGCTATGAAGGTACAGTAATCCCCAATATTCCCTTGCTGCAAAACCGAAATGAAATGAACTGCCTTCCATCATCTATAGTGTCAGTGGATTGAAAAACTGACTTTCTGAGCCATACTCTTTCATCCGATTACACTGCTGGTTAGATCAATTATCCTTTCGAAAGCCATGCGACATTGAGTGAGATGCGGAGGCAATTTGCATTGCTTGCTAGCTAAGGAGTGCTAAGAACATAACTCAAAATCAAAGTATTAGGTGTGCCTCGCAAAAGAGGTAGTTCAGGGATTGACGGAAACAGGTCCGGTCAGTAGCGGTGTGCGACGGTGAAGTTTGTCGTTGACTTATAGCTTTTGTTTTTCACGGGCAACTTGTGCCTATTAGAAAGAAATGAAGTGTTATCGACAATTTCGGATTATCATCCCTCGAAATATATAAGATTGGAATATCTACAAAAACATCGATATGAAAAATGAAGTCATTCCACTTCAATCAATTGTCGACTTCCCTCGAGGTTGGTGAGACTACTTGTTTCAAGCTCAAAGTTAGTTGAAGTCTATGTGAAGTTCGATCGAAGTCAGGTCTTTTAGGATGGCAAGCCCTACAAGCACATACAATGCAATCACTCAGAGTTCTGCAAGAAAGTTCGACTCGTACGAAGCAGAACGGAAAGCTGCCAAAAGTGCCGATTCAGAAGAAGATTCTCCTAAAACAACCACTGGAGACGACGATGGCGGGCCCAGTCGAGAAGGAAGCGATGAAAGACAAGCAATGCTACCGAGAACAGAAAGTGCTCAAAAAAGCCATAAAGAGGCACGTTCCTTTTTTCAGAAGCATTTGACAATCCGTGACAGTGAGTGCAGTCTATGACACAAATGGAGACCGTTTACAAGCAAACCGCCTGCATGAAGCCCTCTTCTTTCCCGGATTCCTAATCTCTGTCACACCTTCTTGAAAGGACCCCCTCACCCCCTAATACGCCCTTTGAATGAACCTGTGTAGAGCTCGAAATTCGATAGTTCATCGTTATCTTGCGCTCCACCAGATACCCTTGAAATGCTTCTCCTCCCTGGAAGCATTGTCTACCAAAGCTGTTCAGGGCTTCGATAAGTTCAGTTGAGGTAGATTTCTATGGTCTTTAACCATGCTTTGAACGAAAGGAGCCATATACATCGTGTCCGCCTGCCCTGAAGACTTACTGAACTACACTGGCTCGTGACATGGACAGATGGACACGTTACTGGCACCCGCTGGAGCAATTGGATGAATAACGGGAGGACACGGCAGCAGACCTAGGAAGGTAGGCGGCTGGAGGTCTAGATCATACCTACAGCAGCCTACTCTGCGCTTGATATATTCTTATTGTTGGATGCAGTGTGTAAGGGACACTATTTTGGCAAGTGGCATTGTAAGGGACATCTATATATAGAGTATGTAGGTGTCTAGCGGATAGGGAAGATGTTATGGTGCATGTGGATGAAGGATTCTCAGAAGTGTCTTATTATTCATAATGACTTTGGAATGGAGAGAAGATTCAAGTCTAGGGCGGTTACGGCTTTTTACCTGGCTATCTGCTGTCCTAAGTCCTCAGGTGAGAGGAAGAGGAGGCTGCATTCGCACAGAAACGTTCATCCATTCTTCACATTTTTATTTTCTAAAAGTTCAATAACTAATAGTGGTTTTGTCGAGGACACGGAAAGAGGCTTGGCACGATCATTAACCCTAACAAATGGTGTGACAATGATTATTGGATGTATCATAGGCTCTGGAATATTCGTAAGTCCTCAAGGAGTCCAAGAAGGTGATCTATAGAACACTCTCTAAACAAATTGCATATCTTGCAGTAGTTTACTTCTAAAAAGATGACAACTTGTTTTGAAAGGGCGAATATTGAATATCGAGGCCTTACTCTACAGGAAAATGTAGGACTGTTGAAAAGCAATTTCAGGAGCTGGTTCTGTGGGATCATCAATAATTATATGGATTGTGTGTGGTGTTTGGTGTACTGTAGGTGCTTACTGTTATGCTGAATTGGGAACGCTCATTACAAAATCTGGAGGGGATTATGCGTATCTGATGGAAGCGTTTGGTCCTTTCATTGCATTTCTTCGTGTCTGGATTGAAGCCATAGTAGTCAGGTAGGCTAGCTTGCCTTTTTTCTTGTCCCTACAGGAGTTCCGAGGCAACCAAGTCCATCCGAGTTCTTGCTATCTCCAGTGTAGCCCCCCTCTCCTCTTGCTTTTCAGTGATTCCAGAGGAATGCAGCTATTTCCAATGGAATCTGTCCCAAGTAGGTTTGAGAAGGGGGTAAGGACAGTAAAGGAGGTTAAGGAGTCCATTCCGCTTTCACCAGAAGGATTAACAGCCTTTATTCACCTCCCTTCCTTTCCTTCTCCTCCACCGGTAAGCTGATTCTCTTCTTTAATCCACTATCAGAAACTGTACAGTGCTACGAGGGCAAGAAGACCTAATTTAGAAGAATAGTTACTTAGGCTTCGCCCAAAGCTTAGGAGCTGGCTAAGAGTTCCACAGATTACCGAGCGCTTACGATCGCGGCTGATTGAGAGAGGACTTTTCGAGAATCAGGTCTATGTGAATCTGAGACCTGTTCCCTAGAATACTGAAAATTTGCAAAATATAAAGTTCAGTAGAAGCACAAGTAAACTTGGTCAATGCAATCCTGCTCATTCATTCCAGACCATGTGCTATTACTGTAATGGCTTTGACTTTTTCCCTATACCTGCTACGGCCGATATTTCCCAACTGTAATCCACCAGCTGGAAGTACAGAACTTATGGCTGCAGCAATGATACGTAAGAAATCGTGTTCTTATAGATACGCTCAACCTTAAAGAACTGACTTGCTTAGAATTATGCTGTTATGACTTCCATTTAAGTTTATAGTCATTCCAGTTATCCTATGTGGAGTAAACTGTTGGTCGGTTAAAGTGACTGCAGCCGTACAAGATTGGTTCACATATGGAAAAGTTCTAGCCCTGATTTCAGTCATAACCACTGGTCTATACCGTTTGATTTTTGGTAAGCTGCTCAGGTTTTTGGTTCCCTCGAAATAGGGTGCTATTTGGGTTCAGGATTCTTATGCTTATCCTGAAGCATTGAGATCAATAATTTGTGACAGTTTATTCGTCGATGTTGGTGTGACACTTAAGATTCTTTCCCATAAATCTCCTTACTCAGATATCCTAGATGGATAGGGTTGGAATGAATCATCTGGGGAAGTGTTCGGTATTGAGCAATACAAAAGCCTTGAGTATCCATCAAGGGACGACCTGTTGTGTGAGGCCCGGGCATCAACTTTTATGGTTCTGGTTCATAGTCGAAAACAACCTTGATGATGAACCTACCCCATCTCTACCCCATCTCCTCCCCATCGAGCTAGCAGCCATTTGCGAGGTGACTCTGCTCCATCTCCCAAATTCGTAGCCCCCGAATAATTAAACCCTGCCACTTCCTGGTGTGGCTTCGTGCTCCCCACTTTTACACTTTTCGATTCTTCCTGAACCCCCTATACCATCAATGGCAGGAACGATGACTTACGCCCTTTGCTGAAATAGCCGAATGGCGTAAATCATCGCTCCTGCCATTGATGGTATAGTGGGTTCGGGAAGAATCAAAAAGTGTAAAAGAAAGGCCAAACACGAATAAAGGCCCCAAGTAATAAGATGGCAGAGGAATTGGTCACGTTTCGATGATTCCTTTCCTGCCTTGATTGCTGTGCCACAGAATCTTTTACTCAGTCACGAAGTGTTTTCCGGCAGTAAGAATGCGAAGATCTTCAACTCAGGTGGCCCACAATATCGAGAATCATTCGAGCACCTATTTGAAGGCAATTTTCGTCACCTATCAGGACCAGCGGTAGGGTTCTATTCCGGTCTGTTCGCCTATCAAGGGTGGACATGGCTGAATTTCATAACAGAAGAGTTGATCAATCCAGAAAAGTAGGTCTATGATAGTACATCAACCTTGATCCTGCTTTAGTCTACCGTATTCCATCTGATTGAATCTATGAAACCCTTATTCGATCATTCAGAAATTTACCTCGTGCAATCTTTATTTCAATGACAATAGTCACTGCCGTCTACGTTCTGTTTAATATTGCTCTGTATGTTGTCATTTCCCCTGATGAAATGCTTATAACTCCTGCCGTAGCTGGGGTAGGTTCTCGTGTCTTCAATTGCTACCACAGCCAGTTGACCTACAGTACCACTCTTTGCATTTTGGATTTCAAACTCTACCCTACACACCATAATTCTACTTCCAGTTGTTTGCTGAGAAAGAATTTGGAAGATTCGCTTTCATAATGCCAATTTTTGTTGCTATTTCTACTTTTGGATCAGTGAACGGTACGATTATGACTAGCTCAAGGTAGGGGATTCTACTGTTACATTGTACTTCTACAAAAGTATCCTAAATTAAGGATTAGCTAAACGACCGCTTGAAAATGTGTGAGGGAATTGCTGGAATTGATTCGCCCAACATTCGACTTCCATACGGGATCGTAGCAGCGGTTTGGATGGGTGTATGGCCTATACTTGCAGTGGCCAGCCTGTGTACAAGGCTGTGCTTTATCCTCCTCGACAATTAGGTCTAGTAGCAATTAACCAACTATGGAAATGTGGAAGGCTTAGTTGATCTGGGCGGATATCAACCCGGGTTTTGATCGCCGGACCATGGATGTGATTCTGAGCAACTTACCACTATTCTCTATACTCCCATTCGCGATATAAATTAGAATGATGGTCACCTTATAGGCTGTTTTTCTGTGCGGCTCGTGAAGGCCAAATGCCAGTGATTTTGACGATGATTAATAAAAAGCATCGAACTCCTATACCGTCAGTGATATTCACCGTAAGTTGACCATGTAAGGTAGTCATTTTTCAATGAAAAGACCAGGCAAACAACAATACCTTCTCGATGATGGTAGTGAGTTTGGTAGCCATTAGTAACTCCCAGAATAAATAACATGTAAACAATTATAAATGAACAGTTTTCAGAGCTTACTTTCTATTTTTTATTTATTAATAGCTGGACATATCTATGTACTCATCAATGCAAGTCAATGTACAGTATGGTTGGCTATTGCTATTGCTGGGCTAGCATTGGTCAAACTCCGCTGGACGATGCCTGATGCACATAGGCCGGTAAAGGTAATGTTGGAGATGCTGTAAAGAGTTAAAATGGGTTGAAGGCACGATGAATCAACCTCTTGTACAGAATCGCGGAGAAGAGGGGTGTATACAAAAAACTCCTTCTTACAAAATTGATGACCTATGGTTTCCTTGACCAGGGTGACCACATAGGTGGCCATTTGGTTCGATTTCGAAAGAAAAATCAGCGTCAAAATGACTTCAGGCCCAACCATTCAAAAGCCCAGTTCACGATAATTTTTGGGTGTCTGTTTAAGTGAAATAATGGAAGCCGTGATGCCGAATAATGCAAGTGTGACGAAGAAAGCACGGGAACTGTTGGGTTTAGAAAAAATATAAGGCTTCAAAAAAGGGTGTTGTACGAGATGGCCGTCTAGATATCTCTCATTTCAACGCACTATTTGTCTCGCCCTGTGAATAGTGCAGTAATAACAATGTCAGCATAACACGGTCACTTTGAGTGCCTCTAGAGAAATTTCAAAAACCATTTTATCGTGAACTGGCACGTCAATTGTAAGTGCCCAGCTGTGTCTAAAATCTATGGCTCCAAAGGATTATCAAGGGATACCGAGTATTCCGACTAATTTGAACATTAAGGTATTTATTGGAATACCAATTGTGTTCGCAGTTGGTTCTTTGGCTTTTGTGGCCTTGTCGGTGTTCGGCGCACCAAGAGACACAGGTACTGAAGATTCTAACAGCCTTTCCTTCCAGCCACAGTCCAATCGTTTGTCAACGGCAGCCCACTGGGTGAAGGTTACGGCCCAAACAGAACACCTCAGTGTGAGACATCCAGCTAATAATTGACGAGATGGTGAATTCCTCCAGTGAACAGAGCCAGCAAAACTATTACTAAAAGCCGATCCGCCTGGATAAGCCGCCAAAGCGGGTGTGGTGCGTTAGGAACGAAATGGTCGCGTCACAGTGAGAGGGGCGTCGCGGCGAAGGAATGTAGCAGGATGCAGCAGTAGGTAAGAAATACAAAACAAAAGTACTAATAGTAGAATTATGGATAAAATAATGATCGCATATCGATTGAGCTGTACGAAGAACGCTAGAGCTGTAATAACGGCGAATGAGTGGTCCGCGACAGCCGCGTGCGGCCAATCGATTACCTAAAATCGTTCCTAACGCCCGTCTCCCCGCCAAAGCCCTACAACAATGTGGAATCAGCAGGTCACGAGTAGAGGAGGGAGGGGGGGGACTCGCTCATATAGATCCCTCGCAAAACGAGGTATACAGCGTACTGCATTCGAATCGCGGATAAGAAATAGTGTGCGTATAGCCAGAAGGTGACCTGTCTCCTCGGCGATAACGGCGTGCCAACTCCTGGCTCACCCGAGAACCCAAATAGATTTCTTAATAGTAGTGAATTTGGCCTATACTGGGCTTGTACACTATACTACTACATATAGCAGCTAACTCTGTTAGCGAAATGGAAGAGCCGTAACGAACTGAGAATGCGAAATCAAGCCAGTATGATGGCCCAATTCAAACATTACAGACTAAATTGGAGGTTTGAAAAACAGCGTAATTCATTTCTAATGTGTTGTATGGAGACGGGTTTTCATATACTCGTTTTTGGAAAACCGTAACGTCACCTACATTTTTATAAAAGAAAGGTCTGATCCATAATTCTTCCCTAGTTTCAGTTTTTGGACTGATTCTACTTTTCTCGGCTGTGCCAATATATTTTATATTTATCCGTTTCGGAAAACTTCCAAAATTTTTTAAGAAATTTATGTGTAAGTTAAACGAAATTTTCTGTAGCTAATGATATAGATCTCGGCGTTCTGTAGCTCTATTCTGCACAATCCACATCCGTTGTCACGTATGAAGAACAAATGGCCCAGGTCGCCAGAAACAACCCTCTAATTTCGTGGGGAATTGAGGAGATCATCCCTGCAATACCACTTAGCGTCCACATCATTTTTGTCATCTTGTTACAGCTCTTTATGAAAATACTGACTATTCCAGACCATTTCACAGTTTTTTGGCAGAAACTATTCATGCTGGTGGACGACAACAAAAAGCATTGAACTACATATAACATTAGGATGTGCTCGTTGAAGCCTTTTTCTTTATTGCTGTCAAAAGATCAACTGTTCTTTTCATTAAAGTCCAAGACATTTTTAATGAATAAAATTTTTCATTGTTCTGAAAGTCATTGTCATAATATTCTGGGCGAAGGTGATGCAGAGCCAACTGACGGACTTACACTAGCACATGCATGGTCCGGGAATAGAATCACGGCTTGATACCTACCCAGGGTATCAGCTAGTTGCCCAAGTCATTGTATAGGCATTCAATAACTCTGACACGATTCTGATGGAAGTCGAGAGCTGGACCTAGCCTAAAATTGGATTGATCAGACCCCAAAATCTTCATCATTTCATCCTGCTATCGAGCACGAATAGTACCATTAGTCTCTAACCGGATGGATCATCATGGGGCTGACCAGATTCACACTATTTTGGGGCCTGTTTGGGAAACTTTTCTAGGTGGGTTGAAATCCTTACGATCTTTACAAGGTGAGCTCCATGGGTCGCTACGAGTAGTAAAGGATTGATCTCTTGCCTCGTTAGCTATCTATTTCCAGTTGTAAGTAAGCCAGAAAAGAGAGATTTGAACCGGAAAAGGAGTAAGTTCCATAATTTGGGGGTTACCCTAACTCAGATTATGACGTACCGGTCCTTATCAATTCTTTTTTTCTGTCACCCACCATCAATGTATCGGTTCCACCTTACATAATACACTTAAGTGCAAACCTTCGATTGCCGACCCTGGAGTCGAGTATTATTTTGTAGCAGCTGTTTTTACACCGCTCCACTAGATTTTATCATAATTTATCACTTCCTGCCAGCCGCAACTAACATTTTTGTACTAACAAACATGAGATTTATCCATTGTATATAAGACCCTCATCCCTTGTCACCCTTAACACGAGGTGGTTTTCTTTTTGAGCAATGAGAACGGCATTGATTTCCTGATCTCCAGATTTCTAAAACTCACGGTTTTGGAGTAGGCGTGCACGGTTTGGTTGGCTTTTTTGGTGTTCTTAAAAACTCTTGGCTCCGATCAGTCCTTCTTGACCAGTATCACTTCTTGTCATCCATTATCTATTTTTCCATCCACTCACCTTTATACAACCATCTTCCCTTTTTCCGGTACGACCATTGTTATCGTCACGGGGAGTTCCTCAAGGAATGTGGTAACGCCAGCCTTCTAACGGTTCTTGTGAACCTTTTTCAACTGTTGTCACTTTCATTGCCATTACCCGTCCCACCTTTACTCCATATGACATATGTGGGTGCGCGATTCCTTCGCTGATCACGGAAGTCCTTTCCACGCACTTCATCACCTACATCACCTAGCAAATCACAATCGGTGTGAAGAAGTTTTTTCACTTCCTGGAATTCACGCCCACAAACGCGAAGACGGAACCCAACCGAGATTGTTGACGTATTCATTTACAAGCTGCCCCGAGCCCGAGTTGGCTGAGGAGCGAGTAACGGGGTTGAAAAGGTTTTGAATTGTAGCCAAGTGTGGCCTCTTCCGGTACCGCAGACTGGCCAGCTCTCCCTAGATGTAATATGTTGTAGGCTGTGCAGAAATGTGTGTGAAGGGGTGAATGCTCTTCCAGCACGTATGTTTGAAGGAAAAATAAGTCAAAGAAAAGGTTGCTTGCTCTGGACAAAACTTGTTGCACATTATTCGGGTAGTCCAAATTCTCTGGAGAGGGCAGAATTTTCACGTGACCGATATAGGCTTCCCTAACTTCTTGAAGTGCACTCACACCCTTTGAAATCGATACCGCACCGATTACCGAAGTATGAAAGAAACTGGTTATCTTGTGATATCATACGTTGTTATGTGCGTTTGTTCCTTTTCACGTGTTTTCGAGATTCTTAAACAGTGATATGATGAAGATACCAGCGGTTCGCAACAGTTGAGGAGCCGATTCCATTCCAGACGGTGAAAAGGTCTCAAATCGAAACGTTTCTAGAACATTTGCAATCTCTACGATTCTCTCAGCGATATTTACTCAATTTCAGATGGCAAAAGTTTTTGGAGCCAACGACCTGTCGCAGGGTACAGGTTTAGGAGCTGCGAAGATTCTCGGCGGAGACAATGCGGAAAGAAGCTCCCGTAGTCCGACAATTGCCCCTCCATCTGAAAAGGATACGTCAGGAGGAGACCATACCAGCAAAAAAGAAACCGCTCCAAGCGGTTCTGCTGAACCAAGTGAAAAAACTAAAGAAAAGAAGTCTCGACCAGTGGATAGAAACGTGCCAGATGACGAAGTGGTCAGTTTGACTTCTGGATTACTTCTTATGTAGAAGACGGTAATGGCGGTGCTCAGAATCACTTCTTTTAGGATACAGGGAGGGGTTTAGCTAGAACGCTAACCCTAACCAACTGCGTGACCATGATCGTTGGTTGTATTATCGGCTCGGGTATATTCGTTAGTCCTACAGGAGTGCAGGAAGGTAAAATAGTTTTTTTGGAGCTTGTTCAACTTTGGTCAGCGAAGTAGCTGGTGGGAAACGACCGCTTCACGCTCTACAAACCGATTGCTATGAAACTATCATATTTTCACACATTGGTTGATATGGATACAATCATTTTGGTCATTTCTGTAAGTCATTCTGATCTAACGGTGTGGTGAGGGAGGGCTACTTGTGTAAAGGACCTAAGGACACAGTCACCCATTGCTATCCTAATGGAAAGACTCGATTTATCGGCCGGTAAGATCGACATGCAACATTACTGCGGCGAAAACGACCTGCGAACGATGTAATAAATCCTAAAAAGCCTAAAAAGCAGGAAATGACCCATTCACTGGAACAACCGCTTTTTATCGGAAATTTCGGCAATCTAAAAAGTTCCGCCTGTCTCGGAAACCACGCCCAAAAACCTGGGGTTTCTAACGATGAGGTACTTTTATGTTACCTTCGACAGTACAAACTTAGACTTTAATTTCAGCTTGGGTACATTGCAATGGCTAACAACGCTGGGTTTCACGTGCTAAACATTCTCTCAGTTTACCTCGTTAGAGCTCTTCATCATGGAAATGCTATTTAGTGTTGTGAGAGCCCCAATGGGTCCACCGTTTCCAACAAATAATTTGATTTGCCCTTCTTAGTTTGACGAAAACAACCCACCACTTCAAGTACACGAAGCAGGTAACAGAAGTCGTAATCGCTATTTATCAAGCATTATATTTGAGGAGCTGGTTCCGTGGGATTATCACTTATCATATGGATCGTGTGCGGATTTTGGTGTGCCCTCGGTGCATATTGCTATGCTGAATTGGGAACGTTGATTACAAAGTCTGGAGGCGACTATGCATACATAATGGAGGCGTTTGGTCCTTTCATTGCCTTCCTTCGTCTTTGGATTGAAAGCATCGTGGTCAGGTGAGGAGCGATAAATTCAGAAAAGCGGGATCCAGGATATCGATGTATAATAAGTGCGACTAAATTTTTGATCAATAGCCATAATATCCTTCTTAGGGTGA
>UZAF01017987.1:0-23914 GCA_900617895.1 Haemonchus placei | reverse complement strand
GGCTAACACGTTAGACTGAGTTCATTTCTTGATATACTGACCTTCGGATGGGTGGCCCCCCCCAACTACATTTTCACCCTTCTTAGTTTTGGAGCTCTCCCATCATCTGACAGGAAGCCGTCGCATTCTGAAGAGGGTTTTCCCATATGCAAGCTTCCCTGAGCTTTCTACAGGACCTGCAGATCCTGGACATAGGCCCGCAGTATCTATTGAAAGCCGCAATGGCAAGAGCTGGCAAGCAAGCAATGGCCCCATGGCTCTTCCACAACTCACCCTATAACGCTCCCTTCATGTGAGGGATCAACCCGGTACCTTGTTTTTCTCAGATCTTTTTTGAATACCCCAGAGACCTGCCGTCCGAAAAACCAGTTCTTGCCATTCGCTGAAAAATTCGTGGCACAGCCGCCTTGGCCTACTTTGGCAAGGTGGGCACAGAGGCGAAGCTAGGTGGAGAATGCAGTACTATCAGTTTTCAAGCAGTTTTCGAGTCTGTACAACTCAGTAATTGAAACTAAGTCCACTTTCTTCAGACCAGCTGCTTTGGCTATTGTTGGTATGACGTTTGCATTATACGCATTACGACCGATATATCCTGATTGTGACCCGCCGAAATGGAGTATAGAACTATTAGCTTTAGGGATGATTGGTAAGGATATCAATTTACAACTAATAATGGAAGAGTTAAATGCTCTATCAATCCGATGAAATCGCATGAATAGGCCCAGCAGGACTTTTTAAGCATTATCTAAACAGAAATTTATCATTTCAGTGATTTTATGTGGGATAAACTGTTGGTCAGTGAATTTGACAACGTCAGTTCAAGATTGGTTCACCTATGCGAAATTGGCTGCACTCGTCGCCGTAATCGGGACTGGAGGATATCGCTTCTTTTTTGGTAGAAATGAGATTTTCTCAATTATAGGGGATGCCAAGCACGAGACTTTTCTGCTCCCTTCGTAAGCACTCCTCCCTCTCTTTGAATCCTCGAGCATGTACCACACTGTAGAGAACCTGTAGACGAGCTCTTCGTATCCCTGTAGCACCACTTCTTCTACACTTACCTCACTCTTCAGTGACCGATTTTAGGTGGCACGTTTCCATAGCCCGAATGTCTTCGCCCATTCCAAACTGTCTCACAGCTCAGCACCTTAACAATAGTCTTCGATGACCTTGAATCACCATTCGGTTCTCTTCTGGGTCGGTGGTTTCCCTGCAGCTTCTCATCTTCTACATTCACGTCATTCTCGAGCTCTGCTGAGAATCAGTATTGAACCACCCGGACTGTTAAAAACAGAACCACATTTTCTAGTGATTCCAAAGAACGTGAAAGTGCTGTGATTTAGGTGGGTCAAAATATCGAGATTCCTTCGATAACATTTTCGAAGGCACATCTCGCGATATCTCGCAACCAGCTGTGGCATTCTTCTCTGGACTATACGCCTATCAAGGATGGACATATTTGAACTTTGTTACAGAAGAACTTATAAATCCAAGAAGGTCAGCTTCGGAGGAAATTCCGTCACATTTCTTCCACTCATTTCCGGAGTTACCGACCGCTGGGAGTCTCAAAAAGCATGTCCCCACTCCCACAAGGCGAGACAGCTAGCTAGAATTTGCCAATCGCTGTGATCATCCTCCATCTTGACATCAACCCACTTATGTCTTCCTGGAATCATCTTCTACTCTGGTTCAGGAACCTTCCACTGGCAGTAATGATTTCAATGATCATTGTCACATTGGTATACGTTCTCTACAATTGTGCTCTGTATGTCGTTCTTTCGCCCGATGAGATGCTTATAAGTCCAGCAGTAGCAGGCGTAGGTTTTCTATTTCAGTATTCTTCTGGTATTGAGATTCCACCAAGTCTCCGGTTATGATCCCAACTGCCCTCATTAGAGACTTCATTCCAGTTGTTTGCTGAGAAGGAGTTCGGGAAGTTGGCATTTTTGATGCCGATTATCGTCGCCATTTCTACCGTCGGATCAGCGAACGGCTTGATCATGACAAGCTCGAGGTACGTATAAGTGAATTGATTCTTTAATCTATCGCATCTTCTTTTCCAATTCTAAGCCACTAAGTGAGTCAGTAGATCTGAACTAACTAGAAATAATGGCCCAGCCTGAGTTGCTTGCATTACTTGTGTTATCGGGAAATGAGTCGCATGGGTTAGGGCTAAGAGGTACCTCAGTCACACCAAAAAATCCTTTCCATTAGTGGTACAGAACGGAAGATGGCTCCTTCACAGGTTGTTCTTCTGTGGTGCACGTGAAGGGCATATGCCAGTGATATTGGCTATGATTAACAAAGAACACAGGACTCCTATACCGGCTGTGGTTTTTACGGTAAGTCACTTAGGTACACATTGTCAGTAGGTTTTTTGGTACTCAGTATTTTTTCTATCAGTTCGTTGCCTTGATATCAGGTCAGGTAGCCTTCCATCAGTGCTTCAGAAAGGTGTTTCTCCCTCATTTCTTCTTCGACCCCTTCTTCTCGGCAATACCGTAGATTCCCTGGTTGTCTATTTAGTTCTGTGAAATATACTCGTAGAACGTAAGGCATACCAACCATTGACTAACCCCCGCCACTTGCTTGCCATTACCTCTCCGTCTTCCGTCAGCATTCCAGCAGAACTTTATTTTAGTGCCTCGTCGCTGTCGGATATTTGTTCACAGCTGGACACATCTACGTTCTTATCAATGCTAGTCAAGTGACAATTTGGATAGCAATTTTCGTGGTTACATTGGCGTTGTTCAAGCTTCGTTACTCGATGCCAGATGCACCGAGATCTGTAAAAGTAAGCTATCCTTGTTCATTGCCCCATGTATGGCATTAGGTCAGACCACGACTTAAGTGTCGCGCCTTGTCGCGCGGAAGATCCGTGCGATACCTGGCGAAGCATTGCAAATGTTAGTTTTTCAGGTCTACATTATTGCTCCGATTATCTTCACTATCGGTACAGGAGCACTCATAGTTCTATCCGTAATTGGTGCACCCTTTGACACAGGTTCAAATGCTTTTGTTAATTTTTGCGTATGGCCAAACACATGGCTTTTTTCCAATTTTTCAAAAAAAACAAGAAGTTAGTCTATTGTTTTAGTTCGAAATGTTGTTTTCAGTTTTCGGTATATTGATACTTTTCTCAGCCGTTCCCATCTATGTGATATTCGTTTGCATCGGACTACCAAGACCTTTGAGGAGAGTCATGTGTAAGTTTTTCTGATGAAGTCTAGAAGATGGCTCGACAGCTTCAAAGGCACAGTCGCTGCCAAATTGTGAGTACCTATGGTACTCATAATTTGGGTACAGCGATTGGTCTCTCTGAGAGTCAAGCATGGCGTGGCGGGAAATAGTCCGTTAGGAAAACTATCGTGAATTCTCGCTCAGCACGGGATCCCTCACCTCAGCCGAAAACCCAGCGAAACGTCGAGCCCTGACCTGGGATACAAGAGGGAACATGGGGTGCATCCACAAGGATATGTCATAAAAAAATTGGTCAAAGTCCTTCCAATCGCCATCCAATACAATATCCTTTGCCTTTTTCCATGAAAGCGACCATCATCTCCAGATGAACACAAACAGGTGGCCCTTTCTATGGCACATTCCGCTTTAGGCTTGATTTTATTTCGACGTGAATTTGGAGCGATCAGCCAATTAGGGTACCCTTCGCATCTCCCAGTGGTCTTGCACGAGTCCCTTTACAGAACATCACACCCACAACTTCGGCTCGACTCAATTAGTTCGACAATTCACATTCTTTTGTTATCCCCTGGAGAACTGATATGAGCATAGACTAACTGTAGATTCTCACTGACGAATGAATCGGAACTCGTAGACATATCATAGAGATTTCAGATCATTTCACAGCTTTTTGGCAGAAGCTATTCCTGCTGGTGGATGACAACAAAGAAAAATGAGCTACAAATATTTTTTTTGATAAAGGTCCCTAGAAATAGAAGTAAAATTAGACTAGATCGTTTCTTTCTCTTCGCTGTTACTAATGGATCAACAGTTACTTATTTTAATTTCTTGTTCCAGTGAATGAAGTGTTGATAATATTCGATTCCGTTGATCTCAGACAGTAATGCAAAGAATTAGCTAAATCGTCCCGAGTGACAGAGCCGACCACTGAGCTTTTTCTTTCTTCTGCTTTATGGACTAGTTCTGCTCTTAGGGGTAGTGAGCCTGATGTTAAACTGGTAGGTCTAGTTTCCCTAGATTCAAGTCAACCCGTGTAACCAAACACTCGGGCTCACATTAGGAACTTACCGCTAATATCATTTTCCCACTGCATACGCAGAGTTCGGAAACTTGTCCCACTGGCATAAACTAGATCCCTTCCATTTCTTACTATTGCTAGTAGATTAGGCTGGAATTCGTCTTCCAGGCAAGGAAAAGGGAATGAACTCCGACACTACACTCTTCACATTGAAGCTGTATTCAGCCGATAATGTACAAATTGATAAACCTATGATAAACAGTTCGAATGACCGTCACATGTGACTCGTGTTGTTTGAGGTAGTAACATAGATGTGCTCCTTTTATGAACACAACGTTGAAAGGGCGTCTTCTTGTAATGCTTGTTCTTGTTCGGGTCNTACACTCTTCACATTGAAGCTGTATTCAGCCGATAATGTACAAATTGATAAACCTATGATAAACAGTTCGAATGACCGTCACATGTGACTCGTGTTGACACAGTAACATAGATGTGCTCCTTTTATGAACACAACGTTGAAAGGGCGTCTTCTTGTAATGCTTGTTCTTGTTCGGGTCAGAAGCTGGTTTCTACAGAATAGACACGATCCGTCCAACCCAGGAAGCCTACATCACCCTATTTGGAGCAGAATTTCCGATAGTTTACAGTCAGCGACGACTCTTAACTAGTTAGCTCGGGAACCTCATGCCTTAGTTAGTTGTCTCGCCGGGCTGGCTATCCTTGGCTGGCAAACGACCCGACGTAAAGGACGTCAATTCTGCGACCTTGCCTTCTGAATATGTTGGACGATTTCACTTTTCAAGTCCTTTTTCATTTTATAACTAGAACCCATACAGCTAGCACACCATAATTGACATATTTATAAGTTTTTCCACATTATACAATAAGAAACAATGATTCGAGTAATATGACTTAGTAGTGCTACAAGAAAATAGTCTTTACAATGCATGAGCACCGTTGAAACTTTATGTAAAACGATGTTTGTTGATCGATATTCATTATTTTCATGTGATTTCTTCATCACTTAATAGTCTGAAAACGATTCTGGTGTGATCTCAATTAGGAAAGTACTCAGATAACCATGTGTAGCCCTTCTTGACGCTGAGAAAGAACTTTTTTTGAGATTGTTGATGATCAGATCACATACCGGTACCCCTTCCATGGTATTACACTTTTGCTCGCTCTGAACTCTACTCCTTTTGTTCTTGTCCCTTGCAGTCTTCATTAACCCAGGTGGTAAGTCAGGTCTTTCGGTCTAAACAGAATTAAAGCATTTTTTCATGTTGTAAAATGATTTCGTGTATGACAGATTGCAGATTCTACAATGAGTTTATGTCGCAGGCTCTCAAGAGACTGAACGAGAAGGGGAGTCCTTCTTGCTCAGTCTAGGAACTGGGCATGGTAGGATTTATCCTTACTGACATTCACCCCTATCCCCCTATTTCGCTCGCAAAAAGTTTTCTTGCTTCTTCTTGAAACTGTCTAGTCGGGGGAAAAGGTTATTAAACCGTTGAGAGGATCATAGAAAGAGGGGAGATTGGAGGGGGGGGGGGGGGGGGGGGGGAACAGGAGAAGGCTGCCTTAAAGCCGTACCAAGGACCTTCTTCCCTTGTTTGTAAAGAAGCAGCAGTAGAGTTGCCAAGTTGGCAAATACTCCTTTGTCAGTTCTCCTGAGCATGTGATATGGTGTTTTTCTACAGTTGAAAGTTTCGCTTACTCGAGTTCTCTGAGTACTTCGCGGATTTTCATGAGCGCTTGCTTCTCCTAGCTTATTTAAGTAATCGTCACAGCCCTCTCCCATCTGTTGATCTTGTGGAAGTGTAACAGACATCTATAAATAGCGAATTTGGTCGTGTTTTTGTGAAGGTCACGCTTCTAATAGCCAAGAATCATCCTTGGCCTTCAAACAACGTCTCCAAATGAAAAATGTGTGCTTCAGAACTGCCTGGAGCTGCTTTCACATTTCAGAGTGCTCCACACTTCAAAGAATACGAAACTTGAGCGCCAATCATTCTCGTTCTGGGATGCGCCCTGCATCGGCTTTCGCTCAAGATTGTAAGGGCTTTCAAATGCCTATGTAGCTTATACAATGACTTGCGAAGGCCAGCCGATGTACAAGCCACCGCTTTATCCTTCCAGGTGTCAATCAGCCGACCCCGAGTAATGGGAGACCTCGTTGGTATCCACGCTACTAATCGATAACCGTTCTTACTATTAGAGAGCGATCTGAAGTGTGAACGCAGTTAACACCTACGATTTGACTGCTAAGATTGGCGCCACAAAATTTAAAGCACTAAATGATATATAGTGAAAATGAATTACGGGATTCATAGCAGAATTAGCTTGTACTTGACTTCGTGGCGGCTTTTCTGCAAGTTGTGTTGGTGGCAAAGGAGGCTGAACATTATTTTATCACGGGTAGATCCGAGAGCTGAACCGATTTTTCGATGGTGGCCTACTCATAGGCTTCGGAATGCTTGTTTTGCAGATGGTTATGAGTAGAGGGCATCGAGATTGCACTAACAAAGCCGATACCCATTCAAGAGTATGGATGCCTGCTTTGATATTATGAGGAGTGATTTGAATCTTCGGATGGGAGCCCGAATTCAGAATACCAGAATCCGTATTTTCTTAAAAGAGAGAGAGAAAAAAAACCGACTAACCGGATCAAGCCGTTGAGCCGTAACAACGCTTGCTTTTTTAAATCCGCTATCCTGTAGCTGAATACGTACGAATTTGGTTGAGGATTTCTGCGTTAAAGGCGAAGTCATTTAGCCATACCCTAGTCTGAGTAGTATTTGAAGTAATCGTCAATCCTGATGTCCCAGCATGCTGAAAACGATGTAGCATTCAATATCAAGATTAGCACTAAATGTAATAAATTCCAATTTGTAATAAAGTCAAATTGACATGAAGGATAAAGTTTTTTGGGGTCAATCTGTTCCGTCTGTGCGAGCCGTCCTTTCGGATTCGATTTCTATTCAGAATCGTAGCGACCCTTTGAAAGCACACGTGGCTTATACAATGACTTGCCAGCCAATGTACAGTCAGTATTTTTGTACTCCCAGGCGAGTCTGGTGATAAATAACCGCATCTGGGAGGGACGGGAGGCTTTCTTGGCCTAGGCTGATGTCGATCTGGGATTCGAACCCGTGTCTACGGCGTATGTGGTAGTGCGCAACTTGCCACTACGCCACCTCCGCCCACTCGATTTGATATAGGCAGTTTTGCATGGCGGGGGAACTCCAACCAGGGGGAATTTGGTAGAGTGATACCTAGTGCATTGGCTGGGAGCAGATCGAGAGATGAATTCAAAGTATTTGTGTAAGTTCCGTTCAACATCAGATCAACTGGTAGGCCTCTGGATTCTTGACTGAACAGTCATTACATCTCCAAGACCAATGAAGAAGGCCTCCAGTGCTCTTCCATTCTGACGTCTCCAACAGCCATGTCTGCCTGCCTACCTACCATTTCAGGCACAATAAATCCGTCGAACCTTCAGTTCTCCCTTCCTGAGTCGACATACCATCACGATGATGAAGTATTGTAGGGCACCCGGTTCCGATAGGATCAAACTAGAACATCTGAAGAGCTTTGCATCAGCTATCGTCAGAACCGTAGCTAGGCTGTTCACGCAGTACCCGTCGAAAAGTGCCCACGTAATGGAAACGGAGCAAGACTCCGTTGCTGTACAAGAATGGAATCCCGACGATGTTGCCAATTACCGCCCCATCATCATTGATCTGCCTTCTGTCTGTAACCAACATATGAACGTTTCGCCCACGTCCTGCTCAACAGGATTGTCAGAATCAGCCACACGAGCAAGCAGTGTTTCGCGGAGGGTTCAGTACAATCGATCTATCCGTACTGTCATATGACTGATTAATATCTCGTATCAACAGCTCGGTCTGCGGCATGACGACAACCCTCTCAAATCATTTTCCGTGCTCCGAAAGAGTTTTCATAGCAACGTCAAAACAGAAGGAGTACCACAGGGAAGAAATAACAACATTCACCTAAGCTGTATGGGATTTCCATGACTATGATTCCTACCCTCTACCTGTGCTCGTTCATCCTGACCTATAGGTCTTCCGTCTATAATGGGCGAGGCAGTGGAGGACTGTATCTTGTATAGTTCTAGACATTTCTATTGAGACTGTCGTTCAGATTCCCCCTATGGCTTTGATGTAATATCTGAGCATCACAACGTACCGGTCTCCTCGCGGCTTTTTTCCGTAAACAAGCAGCTGTGTATGTGTAAACTGTGAGAATGAGACAAATCACATAGGTAGTTGACACAATGGCGCACCTGCGATAGAAACTTTACCATTACGGAATGCTCATCCTAACTTTTATATATCGTGGAATGAAGTAACGTGGGCCTAAAGGAGCCCTCACTCTCCACCGTATTGAAGCTTAGGACGTGTAGAACGACTAAGCTGCTTTCTGTACTGGGCAGCTTCATTCAGTCCTTCTACGGTATCCTGAAAGAAATGGAAACTGCACGCTCACCACATAGCAGCCGCTCAACATGAGGTAGAAAATAGTTGTGATGCTCCCTTCTGTGAGAGTTTGGAAGCAATCCCGTTTGCTTAAGATAACAAATGGGTTATCACCGACAGAAGGATAGGGTGATCCTATGGTCAGTGAGAAGATCTCTCTGGTAGCTCTCATGTCTTGGGCAAGCCTAACCGTCTGCATGAGACTGGTTCGTAAAAGAGGCTCTGACAAGACGTCTTCGAAACTCTGAACTTTAGTTCGAACCTCGTTCTCGAGTTCTCATCAGACCAATATTTGGGAGACTTTCAAAGGTTCCTTTCAAAGTAGGCTTTTTTCTTTTTGAGATGCCACTCGATTCAATTTTTTTCAAAAAATCGCTACAAAATACATAAGTCTCCAAATAATTTCTTATTTTTTTACAGAAGGAGGAAGATCCTCCGTCACGAAAGGTCGCACCGGGCAGGTATCGGAATGTGGTCGAACTGACCAAGCAGGAATGACGACCCTTTCCCACGTGTAGCCTTCACCTGGGGTATCATTTTCACGTGTTTCACATACCAAGGTAGGGAAAGGTCAGGGCAACCCCCACGATGGTAATACATGCTGTTTAGCAACGAGACCAATCTTCATCGATAGTATCGTTGCGATAAATATTTACGAATTCCATCATAGTAATCGACATTCTGCTATTCTCAGGTGTTATTCATTCTGTGCAAGTGAAGTTTCCAATCACTCGCAATAATTGGAAGGCGTTCTGCGCTCGGTACGTCGTCTGCTTCCCTTTCGATCATTCTTTCCGGATCTGAAGTTTTACAAAGGCTCTCGTTGCTGTTCCATCTAAATTTTTATAGCCAGATGGAGAAAGAGAGGGAGGCAATTGGATTTTGTGAAGAAACTTTCTAGTTCTAATGTTTTACTCTGGTTAAGTATCAACATCACGTCACTCCTATTCCGGAACTGTACTTCAAAGTATTCACTATGAGCTATTCTCTAAATTTATCTACTATTACAACCCATTACTAGTGCAACATGTGATATCAAAGGGCAAAGTACTGGTATTCGATTGATTTCTTGGCCAACACATTGAAAAGGAAGGGGAAAGGGAAAGGGGTGACTACAGAGGTGTCTCAGGAGTTTTGCTATGAATTGCCTTTTCTCAAAAGTTTCTGATATAGTTGACCCGATGCTTTTGTGTTTATTTACTTTGCCTTTATTTCTGTGATTAGTTTACTATTGGCTCCCTACACTCTTTCTATCTCTTCAGCTGTAACTACAGGAAATGACCATTTCATTAGCTTGATTGGAATCTTTATTAAAATAATTACTTTCCTTGCAGGACCTCATCGATGTTAAGCGACTGGGGTGTCATTTTGGTAGTCCCAACGATTTAACACAAAGGGAAAAGGTTTAGAAGATCTGGGTTGAAAATGGTCTCGCAGATTTAGCACCTGTTGCCTTTGGAACCCTTTTATCCACGCTCTGTGGTTATTTGGGAAGATATAAAATTGTTATTGAGAAAGAATATTGATTCAGGGAGCCCTCATCCAATGCTCGTTTTCATTCGTGTAGAAGCGTGACGGTCTGCGTCCCTGCTCGCAAACTTGTCACGTATTGAGGACATCTGTTCAAATGNCATTTGAACAGATGTCCTCAATACGTGACAAGTTTGCGAGCAGGGACGCAAAATTGTTCGTTCTGTTAGGCGACAAAATTAACGGTTTGATGAAGGAACAAACCCCAGATCATTGCACTTTTCTATTGCATTCTAACTGTAACTGTTTTATTCCATGTTTTTCAGGATTATGCTAGCAATAGCCATGAGTCTGATGGCGACTACCGTACTATCTGCGTATATGTACTGTGCGAAAAAGAAACCAAAAGAGATGACACCATCAATGCGATCAGTCAGCTTACCTCCTGAAGGTACTCAACCTCCATCCACTGGAAGGAGTCAAGGGAGCATTACTAACCCATCCAGTGACGTGAAACAGGCAGAAGAGGCTCCTGCTGCTAACAAATAGCAGCATCACGGGCTTCAGCATACGAAAGATTACGAATCTACGCTTAATACATTCTGAATCTTATCCCAATTAAATGATGTCAACAGAATTTCTTTTTATTTTTCTGTATACAGCGTTTGTAAAGTATTTATTGTGTATGATGTAATAATAAAGTTTCTGAGTGGCGTGTTCCACACTTTGTAAGTAACAGTTATAAGGAATACGCTACCCTGACAGAGATGGTCAGCTGCTGAGTCTGAAGGGCCTAGCCACAATCATGGCTCAAAAATTTCCCAAAAGTTCATACGATGGCACCAGATGTCCATAGAACATCTGGTTCCTACTAAGTTATTCTTTCCAACACGCAAGATCCATGTGCTTATACCTATTCTGGACACCCCTTCCAGTACGTTCATTATTGATTCTGGTTCTGTCTGGAGTTAATCGTCGAAAAAGGGATTAGTACCAGTCATAGAGGCACTGCTGTACACATATCACAACCAAACTCGTTGTGTTAGGCAAACCAGTTGTCCCTAACCATAAGAATGAATTCTGAAGTCAATATATGGACAGGTTCATTGTGTTGAGTAATTGCCAGTAGATTATTCTATTTATTATGAAAAGATATTACATAAATGAAAGCTCTTTGACAAACTTTACATCGAAAAAGCCTCAGGCCACATAACAATTTCTATGTACAGCTTTACATATATGATCAATACAAATCAAGGCGTGGACTCCAAATTTTCACGCAAAAACTTCAACTCTTTTCTTTGTAGCTGAGCTATGCGCAAGTATGGATTATCGTACGTCTGAAAAAAACGGAAAGTATCTCTACTACTGCCTTAAATACAGGCGACTTGGTCATTTTATCATCTCAAAAACTAAATGGGTTATTTTATCATCTCAAGAACCAAGGTAGTCAACTAAAGTTTCAGATTTGAATGAAAAGAAACGAAAAATTATTACCTGCCCTTGACTTTCACCCTCCTCCCCTCCACCACCCGCGTTTCTTGTCCTTCCCAAAGCCGTGCCGTCTCCATTTTCTTTCTTGTCGCTTTCCTTTAATATTATATCGATATTCAAAACAAAGTTTTCGGAGCGATGGAAACAAGTACCTCCTCCTCATCGTCATCATCACCTTTTTCCTTCATCTCGTCTGATCTTAGGCATGACATATATGGCCGTAATTCCGGCATAGGGTTGATAACTTAATATATGCCATGAGCAGTAAAACAGAACTCTTCAAAAGAAAATGAGAAACAAAACAAAAAAAGCAATATAGACCATTAGAAAGTACTGTGCAAAACGAAATGCCAAGACAAAGGATATTAGAAAACTTACCGGTACAAGTAGGGGGAATACGTTGCAAAACCAAGTTCATCTCCGTTTCCGCAACTTCTTCGAGATCTTCGTCAGACACTGGGTCACTGTCAGAGTCCTTGAAAAAAACTTTACGTACGTACATCCAATAACAAACCATTTTTAAAGCATCAAGCGCAACTAATCAAGGAAAACATACACTGAAGTTCATTTGAAAAAAAAGAGTTATAAGGAAACATTGATCTCAGAAAAACCTTACATCGGTTTCATTATCTCCAATCCTATATCTGTCTTCGATAACTCCAGCTTTGATAGCTTCTTTGCGTTGCCTCCGGAATTCCTTATCTCTTTCGATTTCGCGTAACTATAAAGTGCAGAATGTGGTAGGGCAAGCATATGACGAGGAACTTTCAACTTCACTACACTCGGTGAAATCGAATAGTGAACTGTAGCAATTAAAACTCAACAAGGCAAGCTTTTCCCTCAATCGAACATACTCATATGGTTTAGGGCTTGTTATTAGCAGACCAGTTGTGTACTTGCACATTATCAAGAAGAAACCAAGCCAAATGACTACGAATTCATAGTTTAGAATATGTAGAAAAGTATAGGGGGAACCATATGACCAATTATAACAACTCACGTATTGCTTTGCCTCATTTCGTATTTTCGACTCGAACTGCGGGAACAAAGTTGTGTGAGGGTGCATGCACATCATATAGTTGATAAGAGACCGTTCCATTTCTCTCCTACGTTGAGCTGCTGTTTTTCTAACTGCCTCGTATGTCAAATCTGGCTCTCCCGAAATCTGAAATTAAGGAAACAAATGTTTCAAACCACTACAAAGCCTGCTACTACCTTAAATTACGGTTTTACTCTATAGTTTTACTGCGTTCTTACTAAATTGATTACAACGAGAAAGGAAAACACTTCTCATGCGTTATTCAACCGCAAAATAGACTTATAATATCAGAATGGAGTACTTACCTCAGTATGGATATAGGTATGTGGTTCTGGAAAAGGCGGAAAAAATTCATGTACATAAGGAGGATGCGGACGAGACTGTCCAACGAGCATAGGTGGCAGAAGTGGCGGTTCTTGACGTTCGCGAGCTGAATGAAGAGAAGTGATATTGGCGTAAGTTGCATGTAATTAGCTGCAGCAATCACAATAACTACCAAGTGCATTCGAAATGTTAAAAACTCGTAATTAGAAAAAGACATAACGGAAAGCATACGTGGAGCAATAGCGATCGTCCCTGTGACACGGAGATGGCGGAGATATCCCGGTAGCTGATCGACCTTATGCCCTATATCCGCTAAAGCTAACCATACATCTGTAGCAATGGGAACCGTTCGACCAGCTACCTCACAGTGTAGTTTTGCACCCAAGCTGATGGAACACACATCTAGAAGAAAATTTTGAACTAGAGTAACTACGGAGATGTGAAGAACTTACAGTTTTTTAAGCGCTGCGCCAAAGTTTCCAAAATATTCGCATCGATTGCATCAAATCCAACCGATGAACAGATTGCTGCTACTGATTGCCGTATTACTTGCTCATAAGGGTCATCTTCTGGCCATACTTCAGGTGGAATTTCACCATCACTTCTGGAAAGCAAACAGAGATGGCTTGAAATTTCCCAGCATAAGAGAATATTAAACATACTTGGCTTCAATTCCTAGCGGTATTGGACGTACTGGCGCAGCTGGTGAAGATCCTACAGCTTCATCTTCGAGAAGATTTGCATACGCATCTAGCTCTTCATTGAATTCACTCTCTGGTGTGTCCAGTTTGATTTTGCGGCCTCAAAATAAATTTCAAAGGTGAAATGTACGTAACACCAGCTACACCTAGCCAAAAAGTAACGCTTTCGTGTATAAAACGACCCGGATCATGCATAAACCGATATCAGATCGCATGACAGATCACAGAGTATTCCATTGATCGCATTTTGAAGAAGATTCGGGTCGCGAGCCCATGACCAGGCTCAATGCACCCAAAAGTTATGTGGATAACGGATGTTCGCTACTTCTCGAAATAAATGAAAAGTAATACAGACATTCAAATTTCGGAATGAATTCAGTATCGACACAAAACTGGAGAAGATCAAGAACTTCATGACAAAAAGGACTTGTAAAAGTAGTCATGCAGCAAAAACAAGCCAGAAAAGCACAAACCTGAAGCAAGACCTTTTTCAGAGATCTTTGCGTACCCCGAGGGATCCACCGTCATCGACGGTGTGGAGACATCGCTTCTCCTATTAATGAAAACTGCATTCTGTGGGTATAAAGCCATACGATGAAACGATCGACTAAAAGACTATGCTGCTACACCCGTACTTCGTGATACCCAAGTGGACACTCTGTAAACATATGGGAAATTGCCATGCACATAAACAGCATAAGGAAAATTGATTCACACAAAAGTAGTGTAATTTGATGAATACCCTTCAATAGGGAATAAAATATTCTGGGAAAAAAACAGAGCAATGTTGTAGTGTAAACGCTTTTCTGATTTTTTAGCCCTTGGGTGAGCAACAGCAAGACTGTCAACCATGAGAAAACGTTTATCTATCGACGAATATGTAAACAAGAAATAGAAGCGACAATAATGCTACCCAGAAAAAAGCTCGAAAGCCTACCAAGTAAGCACGAAAACGATAATGCGTGAAAAACCTTAAAATTTAGATTCGTTATCGTAAACTTCTTCACGATCTATAGTCAAGAAAACCTATGGGCGGAAGTGAGCAAATCTGTACCTTTCTTCAGAAAAAAATACGCGAATCGCTAAGATACATCATTCACTCTAATCTACATACTTTCTACATTTGTGATTTTTTTGAAAAAAAAGAACTACATGCAATTCGCTGGTTTCTATGCTTGTTGGCTGGAAGAACGGCCTACTCACTGTTCCTATAGCAACTCTCTGAGATAACCAAACAAACCCATCATAAATATGTTTAAAAAAAAGGAAAAAAAGGACGAAAAGCACTGAACACGGCTCTTCCCACCATAATTGTAAAATAGCCGTCAAATAACGCGGACCACAGACTTGCATTCAATCTTACGCGCAAAATTTTTGCATTAGAAAGGAGAGGATTTAAAAAATATTACCAGTGGGGGTGAAGACATGTGTGTTGACAGTTAGGTAAGAGTGAAGGTTCAGAATGAGTTAAAATTGCCGTGGGGAGACGGTTCGATGAGTGGTTGGATCAAACATCTCCCATCTACCGGCACCTCCACCTTCCCCACTCCGAGTTGTTCTGGTTGACTTTGTTCAATGTTGGATACTACACACAAGGAGGCTAGTGGGAAGCTGAAGAACTCTTTGTAGCGAGCGGAGGCGATGAGCTTCATGTCCTAAAAGAAAAGGGTCGAGTAATAAACCTGTACGAGACTGAAAGTTTCACATATGTCTCGGCACCGTCATAAGTCGCACCTGCTCGTTTCAACTTCATGAAGGCATCACTTTATTAAAACCTCGAAACTATATTATACGGTAACCCATTTCCATCCTCCTTCCATAGACTGGGCCACTGATACCATTCATTTCTCACTAAATTAAAGGCAGAGCATGCAGGGAAAGTATCTGGCAGTTAGTTACATGATATTGTCTTCTGCGGACAGTTGAGGCGCTCGCAACAATAATGCTACCGGATAGCCCCGCCCACACGTGGGGTGCACCGCCCATATACATTGGATTATGAAGAGCTGACACGTCTTATCACGTCAGGTTCATAATGGACCTACACAAACATGGACGTATTCCAGAAACTGGGCTATGACAACCCTGTGAGGGATAGGCCATGCATCCGTTATCTATTCAGCATCTTAAAGCAATTGTAACCCTATTAGTCATATGCAAGCATTGGGTTTCAGGGCTAGACATGGCAGAAATTAGTGATTCTGTAATACAAGCCAATTGCTCAATGCTGAAGGAAAATGGGGGATTACGATATCATTACGGGTTGCGTTCTCTGCGTAAGTCATGACAGCAGCTATGGAATGCAGATGATATCCGTGCAACTGAAACAAGTTTCTATGTTATATCTCATGGTTATTAACGCTTTTTCTCATCCTGAACAATCACTTCTCTTGCGTAAGAAACGACTAAAAACTGGTTACGAAAGTCTTTGTACTCGATAGCGAAACCTGAATCGGCTGACCGTTGGGAAGGCGGAGACCACAGTAGCGGAGAATTGCAACGCTAGATTAAGGTCTTGCAAACGTTCCTATCTTATTATGTCTTATGTTCGTCAAATCAAAAACCCGTTCGTTTTCCTGAAAGCGTTATCCCCCACGGCTTGTGTATGGCCTTCTATTCCTTACCTTGTATTTCAAAGTCCACTGATTTGGGGAACCTACCTTCTATCCGGCAAGCTTATCAGCAAATACTTTTTCTTTCGGTATTGTTTGGGTCGTTTCTATGGGTGCATCAACAATCGCCATCCTCCTTTGATGACTTTCATACGGTGAATGGTTTGAATGGTTTATTTCTTGCCTAGGAACCTCTTAGATACTAACAAAAGACAAATAAATAAGTCATAATTCACATGGCCTTCGATCACCCCAACTACCTGTGTTACCGTAATCTATATTGTTGATTTGGTCTTCTCAAACTTCACATCAGCGAATGCGCCATGCACTGATTCAGCAGGCACTTTTTCATACAGCGTTGGTAGGGCCATGGTTATAAACTTGCAGTTGCTTTTTGGCTAGCCTTGACGGAAGCTTTCTGAGTCGTTGGATTCGTTACCGGGAGTTTGACTTATTCCTAACTATGTAGTCTATAGGTACTCTAAGGCCGTCTTTTCAGCCGCTGAAGATGCCAAGCAGGTTCTCTATGAGTCGGCTTTTTCCGTCGGTGACGGTTATTCCCATTCGTTCACAATAATTCATGTGTCAGGTTTCGAAACCGATTGCATTCCAAACTGGCCAGACCTCAAATCTCCCAGACATTTCGGAATATGAACTATTACTGCTTGACAGGATGTGAAAATAAATTATTCGCTGTCCATCACTCGAAAATGCACCAGTCGAGTTCTAAGCGAAACGGAAGAGTTGCTTAAGTGAACATCTACCAACGGAGAGAAGTCGCAGAGAGAGGATAAGAGGGTTTTTGTCTTATTAATTACTGAGATACCTGGCCAAGGTTTGACTGAACAGCATGCTTCTCTTGACCTTCGAGCACTACCCCTCTCATAGATAACAAATCCGCCTTCAGGATGGCTATAAACAATAGCAACCAGATAGTCATTAAACCTAAAAAAAAAACACTAAAATATGGTCTCCAATAGTCTGGAAGGAATATATTTTTTCATCTTACTATTCACTAATTTTATTTATTTATTCACGTTGTGTACAGGTCACCTGATCGTTCGATCTGACCATGAGTTCGTCCTCATCCTATGTCCTCCCTCCCAACCCTTTGAGTGAATCGTGCAGGAGGACAGACTTCGTTGATTGACTATTCACTAACCCATATATTCAAAGTAGATGACCTATTCTATACGAGACCGTCAAAAGGCACACCCAGAAAAACGAGGTTAATGCTTTCGAGTAGTCTCATTTCATTTTAGCTATCTCAAGACGTACATAAAATTTCTCTGTGCTGTTTAGCTGCTTGTGGACTGAATAACTATGAAAAATAGTCTTCCACTTCCAAATCACTGTATGGTACAAATGATTACAACTGTTTATCACTAGCTACCTATACAAAATCGACCGACTCTAATTTTGTCTCCCTCTTACTAGATTTTTTTTTGGCAAAAGAAAAAGGAGAGAATTGTATGCAGACGATGCCATGCAGGGATCATTCTTAGACTGGTAAGCCCCTTGGACTGGTTTGATACCATAGCTTCCTGAATCAGATTCGGCATATCTCTGATGACAATAGTGATCAATCACTTTCTAGCGTTCATTCGATCTTTCTTCAAAAAGTAGGTAAGTAATTAAGTAAATAGATAAAACAATGAAGTAGTAGCTCAATGAGTAGATGTCTGAGTAAATAAACAAACTAATGGAGCAGAACTTATGTGTTATAAAGAAATTTTCCAAGCTATAACTAGGAATATTCAGTAAGCCCATTACCCCGTTCCTCAAGCAGGTTCTATCCGGGCGCTTCTAATAAGATGCCATCGGAGATCGTTATCGTATCCTAAGAACGTCTCTTTGTAAGATATAATAACATTTTATAGGCTTCCTATCCAGGAATCTTTCCTATTCAGCTGCTCCATTTATGTTAGAAGCTTCAGTTTCCCGGTGACATTGAAACTGATTAATCGAAGTACGTATCCAAAGTGTCAATTCAAACATCGAGGGGTTCGAACGACACCTTGATTTCTTCAGGTTCTGGTAATTCCTGTGAGGTTGAGTGTATTACTGATCTTCACGGAGCTGAATGCTAGCTAACCCCGCACTTGAACCGTATATGATTATGATCAAAATAAAGTGCGTGGCGTATCCCAAGTGATTGAACAGTGATTACAGGAGCTCACCTTCATAACTGACAGGAACTCGTTTAGCAAGCGTTCTTTTCGACGCTGTCCATTCTCTATTATACTAACCACTACTTTTAGAACCAACTAACTTCCCGATTGGTTAGGCACGTCAAAGCCATGGAAAGCTCAACGTATAATCTTCTACAACAGGTATCATCGAACTGGCTTTGCCATGGTAGCTTTACCCAAAGAATGTACTGTCTCGAAAATGGAGGTGCATCTATCCAGCTACCCTCTGAGCTACTACCAGAGGAATCAGTGATTGATTGATCTATGGTTGTGAATCTTCGAGTTTATGCGAATGTCCATTTTTGTTGCGTTTTCTGGACCATGTCCGACTATCTCTTCCTTTTTCCGCCGATAAACTGCCTTTGGAAACCGAAGTGAACAGGCATCTCGGTGTTGCATAAATCACCTTACCGTTCATCTAGACGTATATCTTCGGCTGATCTGATCGCCTGATACCGTGTCGTGAATCGATGTATACACGTTGCACTGCTTTGTTTATGGGTCTAGTCTTCGTTCGGGTAAGAGCGATGGGATCCCGTTATACGCCTGCCTTCAACCCTTCTCATACTGGTTCAGTGACTGCGACTGCTATTTTGCTAACCGATTACGATGAGCTTTATTACTCGGATCCCTGATTCCTGGTGGATTCCAATTCTTCGTCACTTTGCATGCCTGTTTCTCCGTTTTTGCTTGATTTTTTGTTATATTTACAAATATTCCTTCCCTATTTTACTTTTCATTCCTATTTTTTCTTCCTGAACTTACCCATTTTGTCTAGATTCAGGCACCGTTCTTGGAAATTTCTCAGACTCTTCTTAACAACTTACCTGCAGCCTATCATCCATTCATCCGACTCAAAAGAGGCCACAAAGCGAATATTTCTGGGTTGTAGCAGATGTACTGGTAGTACCAGGCATAGTATTCATTGCTTATCACTTCAAGTACCACCCCATGAAATGCTTATTTCAGGGTGCTTTAATTTCCTATCCGAAATCGTGAGAATCTCGAAAGCGATCTCGGTATTGACTCCAAGAGCGCTCGGGAAAGTACCCTATCTAGGAATCCTGGGCTGAGGAACGAACTGCTCACAAACTCTCCAGACCCGGCATTCAGTAAATTCACTCAAAACTTTTTATGAGCAATAAGTACCACTGTAATGTTGCCATTATCAAAAAACAGCAACTGAAGAGTTTCCTGCAGTCGCAGAACAGTCTCCATTCAGTTGAGGTGGTGCTATGGATTGAGGCACCCATCTGCGTTCCGGTAACCCGAACTCACCTGGGCTGACTGCAATCGTAAACCGTTTAAGGTCTGTTTAGCATTGTAGCAATCGTCTGCGAGCTTATAAACACCGGTCTAAACATCCGGCCTTCATGAAAAGTTGGTGTAGGATATTTTCTTACGATCCCCATTATATGGTTAGTGCCTGTTTCCTTCTAAGGGAACATGAACATGAAACAATCTGGCGGCGACCACTTATCAGCTTTTTCACTTCCCAAAGTGCCGTTATCCATTTGCACGTCATCATTTCATCAAAGCCAGAAAGTGAAGAAAACGAGATTTCGCGCCATCGTAACAATGTTGCCTCGTGATTTTCCATATGTTCGTATGTCGCGACTGATTTTTTTTACTACGAATTGACTTATTAAAAGTTCTGTTCTGCCTTTACTTTCGTTCTTGTATTTACCTCATAACGAGTGGATTTTTGGGTTTATCAGGTACTATGGTATGGTGTGTAGAAACAGGATGAATCCCAGATTCGAGCCTCTCTTAAAACAGCCGTTAGTTCCCTTGGAATCAGACAATCGCAAGGTGCTGGAAAATGTAAACACCTAATTGTCAGATAGGTGGACCGAGGTGGACCCTCTTGTCATATCCAGACCACGTTGTAATTCAATCGCTGCTGCGGTCCTGAATGTAAGCAAAGTGCTTGGCACACTCTACTTTGGCCTTTGCTGAATAATTGTTTTCTACACATATGTTCTGAATAGGAGTTTTCGAATCAGTCTCAAAGGGATGTGCACTTAGGAACGAAAAATATGCCCAGCTCTAAGTTTTGAACATGAATCAGTTCAATCTTGCCAAGCCCTATGTGAAGAACAATTAATTTGTCATCACAAGCCCACACACATTAGAGTGCAGACCTGTTCCTTAAGAGGAGATTTATAATCCGAAAAGTTTACGCTTATGGGATTCCACCCATAGATCGTATCGTCACTAATGGAGGGTGTGAAAACAGCGCTGAAGAAGCCGGCGACATGAATTGTTGCACCCGGACGACGTTTATGAGTGGCCTTATAAGTGCTAATTTCTTAATAGCAACAGTTCAGCAATGTTTGACTTCCCGATGGCTAGTTGGAGAAAAGCCCTCTACTCATGATAAGCTCCCTGTCTATTCCTTCCTGCTCTCTTTCTACTTTGTTACAGATTACGTGATATAAAGCTCAGGAGCAGTATAGATATTACTTTTTATATTATTATTATTGTAAGAAATATTCCAACATATTCATGACTCTTACGAATCATGTCCTAACTCCAGAATAACGAGTATGTGATATTGTGGGATTGCAATGCTTCCCAAGCGGTTGGTGTTTTTGAAAGACATAGCCGTAATTTGTTTCATCAAAAGGTATTCAATTTTTTTGATTGAGCTTTCAAGGTTGAGAAAATGTTGTAAACCCAGAAGTTTAAAATAATGATCGATCTCATAGGAAGGGGCGCTTTGGGGCAGGATTGATAAATGTGTATGTCTCGGCATTCACTCGTATGCTTCCGCTGTTGCACCCTTGTTCTTTCCCGAATGGTCCCACTCAATGACTGTTATGGATTGGCTTCTTTCGCTGCTATTGCTAATTTCGTCATTTATTCTGTTCCTTGTCATGTTCCGATCGCAATTTCTCCTAGAAAGTACAGTTCCCGACAGGATCAACAGTTTTATTTACTGGTTGGTATCTATGACCAAAAGGTCATATGGGGCAATGTCGGCCCGAAAAGCGGCCTAGATAAAGCGCAATAACGGCTTGAAAACCGGCTGCGCTGCCACCGCCGTTGAATATTTCCATTAAAAGGACGTGTTCAGGGGCATTCTAGAGGCTGGAAATGTTTAAAATGGGGCTTATTTCTTGTATTAATAAATTCAGTCAACAAATACCCGCTAATAGCCAACCCACCCTGCTCTGTAGCGAATGAAATCTCGTTCAAGCATTTCTTTCGCCGACATAAACTCGTCCATCATTAGAAATAACTATTTCAGGAGGGGTCTAGCATTTCGAGTTTTCCACGGCTTTTCTCGTTCTCTTCATTCCCAAATGAGTGTACTGCTTCGAAGTTCTGCTTCTGAAATTTATAAACGCAATTGAATTTTTCGCGAACTCTGCCTTTGACCGGGAACACAATACACCACGTTCTCGAGTTGGTAGCTGAAGTCTGGCTCAGACGTGGAGAAGGGCTTCAGTTCAGTAATTTCCATTCAAACTTCATTCCCACTTAGGGAAGATACTCCTGATATCGAGCGTAACTTAATTGCAAGCCTCCTAAGCTATGTATTTGCGAGATCGATTCTGCATGATAGCGTTCCCAATGTACGAACATCAATTTCAGAATGCCATCGTCGTGAGAATGTCATGATAGTGGATCTGCTTGTGCTCGCCGTGCTGCTCACAGCACCGGTGACGAAGGCGATCCCACGACGAGGCAACGAACCGTGGTCATTGATTCTATGCAAATTCAGAGACTACGATTATGAACCTCGTACATCTGAGTGGTTCTCCGAGTGGATTTCGGGTGGGAATAATCCAGGTAAGGTCGATCTTGGTTCGATTCAAGTTATTCTTCCCGAGAACGGAGTTATTCTTCACAGAGAGTCTATCTTTGTCTGTCTTTAACCATTCAATTACCTTGGAAAAGTGAGTTTGTAAGGACTTATTTCAGATACAATAGAAAGCTACTTTTCATCAGTATCAAATGCAATATACACGATCAAAGGCTCAAACGTTACCAGATGGATTCGACTCCCATGGAGGCGACGAGAAGTGCTACGTATGGCCATGTTGGATCCACGGTTGCAGTCCGTACGAGAGCGGCCTTTTGCTGTAAGTGTTGTGCTTATAGTGCGACGTCCTATCTGAATTTTGCGCCAGTGACTTAGCTTTGCTTGCGTGATTTTTTCAAAAATCTTGTGAGTAACCAATGATCATGTTGTATACGCCGTGAATTAAGCTCTCAGACGGGACTGTGAACTATTGGCTTCTGTACGCTCCTAAATAATTTTTTGCCAAAGGTAGCCTAATGAGAAAGAACTGATTTATACTATCGTTTTGCTGTCCACTTGCCTTAATACCCAGAGGGGAGCGTGAGCATGGACAGGTGGAACCGCCATCACAGCCATAGTCCTTCCTAAACCGCGCCCAGGCTATCCGAGTTCACCCAGTTCCCTATGTCGACGAACTGGTTTCTGTAACACCTGGAAGCAGGGCCCTGAAGCCAATCGTAAAGATTAAATACTTCCGCCTCTTGACAACTAAGACATTTCGAAGCGAATTAATTACAATGCTTGAACTTGCCAGATGTTTAGATGTTCGACAAAACGAAGCAGCTGTGCATTTCGTTTGCTGAACAAAGTGGTTTTGTACTGCATAAGAAGAAAATCACAATTATCAATACGGAGAACACAGCAGTATTTGGCAAGGATACAGGTTAGTCCTTCCAATTAACTCCTCTATAGAAAGGATGAAGTGAAACTTACTGTAGCCAACAGGCACCTTCGCGGGAGTAATCGGGGCTCTAACGTTCTAGTGGGGCTTATTGCGAAAGCGTGCCGATTCGACATTTCTGAAATGGGTAAGGAATTGGAGGGTTATCAGCGATGTCAGACGTGGAGAGGATTACTGTGGTCGTTGCCCATTATGGGGCCTTGTGGGAGTCTGGGCATTCTGTAGGCTTCCAATAAAAAATAAATTCAACGTTGATAGTAACTGTTTGAGAATGTTGAAAAATAACAATTGAAAGATCTCTTTTGGAATCCCTAATGCTAAAAGGTTCTACAGGCCATTATCTATATTTATCAATGAACTCATGATTTAGGTGTACTGCTGACGCCGAAGTTGATCTTTTCGTCGGTGCTAACGCATGAGATGATTCATAGCATGAACGTGGGCCATTCATACAGTGACCGCAAGACCCGGGTAAGGACACCTTTTATGAGTAAGGAGTTATAGTCGGACAAGCGATGTGGCGACGTGAAAATTCCTCTTTCCTCTACTACCCATTCAACTCGATTTTCTCTTGGTCAATCTTTTCGAATGGTGGATTCCGATCAGAGAATGAAAAAAGATTCTTTCTGGTCTGTCTTTTGGTCCCAGACCT
>UZAF01017986.1:25252-37453 GCA_900617895.1 Haemonchus placei | reverse complement strand
CTGATAGCAAGAAATGAACAAAATTCTCATCTGCTTATCGTAGTGCCGCTAATGGGTGCCTATCGCTGCACTCGACACTCATTTTTGTTACCCTACTCTACCATCAGTCCTTGTCGAATGAAACAACCTGAAAAGTCAAAGCTACATCGTTAATACCGAATTGTTTAAACTTTGATCGGTAGGTTGCTCTTGCTCTCTTAGGCCCCTTATCTTCTCTTATTCGTTGTCATCGGTTCCTGTCACTACCTACATCCCGTCATATACTACATCACAGCAAAATGCCGAGGTTCCATTCTCAATACGAAAAGCTGTAAAACTACAAAGTTCTTTACGTTTACGTCTTCACGTACGAACAGGAATTATGAATTTCCGCTCAAGCATTTATTTCAAGCAAACCCCGCTCCCTGTGGGCGGAATCTGCTNAATGAAACAACCTGAAAAGTCAAAGCTACATCGTTAATACCGAATTGTTTAAACTTTGATCGGTAGGTTGCTCTTGCTCTCTTAGGCCCCTTATCTTCTCTTATCCGTTGTCATCGGTTCCTGTCACTACCTACATCCCGTCATATACTACATCACAGCAAAATGCCGAGGTTCCATTCTCAATACGAAAAGCTGTAATCCTACAAAATTCTTTACGTTTACGTCTTCACGCACGAACAGGAATTATGAATTTCCGCTCAAGCATTTATTTCAAGCAAACCCCGCTCCCTGTGGGCGGAATCTGCTTTTCCTACCTGCTATGAGTGTTCCCGCGAATCATATATAGTACGAGGGGAACAGATGAAGAATAAAGACGATACAAATATTTAGAAGCCGACTGTGGCGATAGAAAATTGGGACGAAAGGCAAAAGCAAAAGGTTCAGGAACTCACATGGGTTGGGCTGTCCAAGGGAGGCTGTTAATGTGAAGGATAGGATGACGGAACAATGTTAACACTCAACTTTTCGTAACACTCAAACGCACATAACTGTGCTAGTATATCAAGGAATCAAAGAATTTACGGAGAAAATTGCATATCTTTGGTATTACACGGAATAACACGGTGTGACGTGGGGGGAGGAGGGTGTGGGGGGAGTATGAGATGGCAAGTTTCCAGCTTTTCGCACTAGGTAATCGTCTCACTCACCACAGGGCGTTCTACCCTCCTATGACTTAGCTGGAGCCCCTGACCAAAACCGCACAACAGCGCCCAAAAGGTATCTATCCTCCTCGTTTCCAATACAGTGCTAGTATAACAAGGATACGTAACAGCGTGATAATTTCTTGTTATACTGATGCTACCGATGCTGCTATGTATTCACTTCTCACCACCTTTCCATCCCCCCTCCCCCTTCGCCCCCGCCCCAACTTCTTCACTTACATTTCATCGAAATTTCATTATTTTCAAAACTTTTTTTTAAAAAATAAGCATCTAGACATCTGTTGTGATGCAAACAGCCAATAAAATCTAACACTGAAAGACACTCTGGAAGTTANCGGAGCATAGTTTAAAAGATCTTGCACTAGTAAACTAGTGCACCAAATTGTCAAATTATTATTATTTAGTGAGCTTCGGAGAGTTGTCCTAGCACCTCTCCTCAGAAATTGTCTTTGATGTCTATGTTGAAAGTCCGGAATACAAGATGAATGTTACTAACCTTGAGCACAACCGTTGCATTGCAAGACTTCGGAATGAATGTGTTCACATGAACCATCTATTCCTTGTTTTAACTTCTCCTATTATCAGAATCTCTACTCAAAACCACCATAATGAATCCTAACGGACTGTTAGATTTTGATAGAGAAAAGTATCCTGCTTATATAATCCGCTAAGTCTGTCTATCGGTGTTTTCGTGTGTGTATATGTGCGTATTTGTCCGACCGGTAATCCATAACTCTTGTCCCACTGGACCAAGAGCATTCAAATTTGGTAGGAATAGGAGTACGGGCGGCAGGATGGAAAAATAGTGAGTGGCAGGATCGGACTCCACACACAGGAGTTTTGCGTGAAATAATGGTCCGGGCGAAAATTCATATCGCCTGTTCTCGTGGACCTGAGCGTTCGAAGTAGCGTTTGCAGGAGTACAGGTGACATTATAGGAGCGCTAATGATGGGTCGCAGGACTAGACTCCGCCCAAAGTGGGCGGGGTATGCGCGAAAACTGGCAAGTGGTCATGGGACATTCAAGTTTGCCAGGTGTACAGGCGGCAGGATTAGAACACTGACAATAGGTGGTAGGACTGGACTCTGTCCAAAGGGGACCGGGCGCGAGCGAAAAGCGTCAATTCCAACCTAGGACGGGAGGCAGGACCATGACACTGATGGCAGATAGTGGGAAGTGAGAGAGCTGGATCCTGCTCGCGGGGTTGGGGTTATCAGGTCAGGAGTGGATCAGGCGTGAAATGAGTGCGACGTGGGTGAAAGCAGGCTGTAAAGTTGATATGTGAAGACAGGTCAATGATCAGCCTAAAACGGTCGCCTCGCCTCGATTACGAGGCCTTCTAGGAATACATTGCTTGGAAATGATTACGCTGCAGAAAAACGAGGAAAACGACCACCGAGTTGAATGTATGTCCTGCCTCGATGAGAATAGTCTTCCACGAGTAAGTACATTGGTACTCAGATGGGTTTCAGAAGTCTTATGAATTCTTTGGCGAGAAAAGTTCGAGAGGAAGCACAATTCTCGTGCCCTACTTGCACGCGGCACGCGCTTCGAACACTCCTTTCTAACACAAAAGCGTTCAACGTGGAAGAGATGTTCAGGTCCTAAATTACACGCATATTTCTCCCTGCAAATGGAGAGGAAGTCGAGAAGAGTCAGATCGTTTTTTGCAGCGATTTTCCTCCTCCATGATGGCGTGGGCTGGGATAGGTGCTATCAATACGATATCGCTTAGTTTTTGTCTAGAAAAGTAAAAGTGGTCAGAACACCTTCATGAGAGACATTTCAGAAAAGGTGGTGACATTTTGGTGATGCGATGATAGTGGAGAGCTCACATAAATTCACCGTGTATCAGTGTGTATTGCGCTTACTGCATAGCAGTTATTTCGTAGCCGTATTTATGTTGCCCTCTGTATTATATAGGTATATATTCATAGGTATTCACACATTCATAGGTATATGTGTTGCCTACACGAAGTCCAAGACCGACTACGTTATAGTGTTAGATTGGAAACGAGTCCTATGCAACAAAACAGGCTAGAAATTAGATCAAAATCCGATTCTCTCTCACGTATTTTGAACGAGAACCATACATAGCAGCTGTTATGAAGACACACCACAGATGGCGTGATTCGTGAACCAGGAAGATGCAATGATCAATTGGCACTCGATGACCACACAGGGCATAAAATGCAAAGCATATGGAGCAGAAGATTTTTTCGCAGTGAATACATTGCATTCGAGCGGTTGGAAAGTATCTGGGAGGCAATTCTACGTCTTCTCAGAGCCCTTTGTTCACTCAAGGATAGCGTGGTTGAGTACCCCGAGTTTACCCAGTTCCCACGTTCAAAATAGCAAGTTACTTTGGGGTACTCACATGCAAAAAACAGTAATGTTAATGGACCTCATAGTATAAATATACGGGTGCCCGAGTGGCGGACTGCAGGAATAGGTGGATGTTATCAATGGAACTCTTTTTCTAAAAATATATCATTAGTGGAGGCTTCTAGATTATTAGCAGTTGCATAAGTTTTGTAGCGAATAATATCAAAGCAAAGAGAAACCGTGATCCTTCATTGTGTCAGAAACCTCGCTGGGTAGCGGTCATTGTATCCTACTATCCCACTATTCATAATTCGCTAAGTATGTCTGTTGGTTTGTCGGTGTGTACATATGTGTCGGTGTGTGTATTTGACCTGAAATTTTTACTCCTGGACCTAGAAAGCTCAAATTTGGTAGGAGTACAGGGGGTAGCATATGAACACTTATGGCAGATAGTAGGACCGGCCCCCGCCCACGGGGGACGGGTCGTGTGCGATAGAAATTTTAGGTCGCAAATTCATAACCCCTGTTCGCGTGGACGTGAATAGTTTAAATTTTGTACGATCACAGCTTTTCGTACTAAGCGTAGAACCATGGCATTTTGTTAAGGGATTTAGGATACGACGGGATCGTAGGTACTCGTTGACAGGAACCCACGACAACTGATAGAAGAAGATAAGGGGCCTAAGAGAGTAAGAACCACCTGCCGATCAAAATTTCACCCTTCGGTATTTAGGTATTTACAATGTAGCTTTGACTGCTCGTATGTTCCACGATAAGATGGAAAGGTAGAGTAGATGACAAAAGTGAGCGATTAGTGCAGTAATAGGGACCCATTAGCGGCACTACGATAAGCAGATGAGAATTTTGTTCATTTCTTGCTATTGGATTACGACCGCTACCTAACAAAGTGTGAGACACAATAAAGGATCCTCTTTGGTCCATATCATTTGCGAGTAAACTTAATCGAAGAAGGAGGGAAGCGCGGCGATTTGACTGGTAAGAGCTGTAAACGTACTGAACTTCCATTTCGTCATAATAAAGAAGCTTCAATCGGACCCTATCACTGCACTTACCACTAACTTTTTGTCACTCTACTTTACCATACCGTCTTATCGAATGAAACACTTTAAGACCGAACTAATTTCTCCGTCGGGGTTCCGTTATATTTCGTATATGGATATTGCTTTTTAGGGCCACTTATCAGCTCTTATCTGTTGTTATCAGTTCGACCCCCTCACATCCCAGATGTCATACAGATGCCTTCCTACCACCTACCAATGGTGTTCCATTCTGCCGGCTGTGCTCCTATCCAATTTGAACGTTCCAGGTTCACAAGTACAGCAGTTATGAATTTCCGTACAAACAGACAGACAGACAGACAGNCAGACGCAAGCGCTTTATTTATAGCAAGGATGTTTACCTTATAAAACGGCATTGCTTTACAGTTTTTTTGAAGGTTTAATCGGCTTTGTAAGCGGAGGCCATTGATGCAGTAGAGGTCTGCTTCACAGAAAAAACGGCACGCATCCAAACACTTCCATGAGCGCCTCAACTGACGTGATATCTCTCCGAATTGCTTCTTGGAGAAAAATGTTGCAAGAAATAAACCGGAATGAACCCTCTTATAGTGCGATTCAATACCACTGAAACCTTGCATTTATTACTTCCGACCTTACATCATTTGTTTGATGTAGTGCATGGAAATCACTGCTCCTGCTCAGCCGCCCAACTTTCACCTTTACAAAGACAGAGGAGAATTAAGATTGAGCTTTATGGGAATGCAGGTTTTCGACAATAACACACGACAAACTCTGACAAAGGGAAAAAATACGGAGTACTATTTCTTCGACAGTATCTCTTTAGGCGGAGCAGAAGGTTGAGCACTGGAAACATTGGCGGATGGAGTAGTACCGGGCTTCAGATTCGATGCCTTTTGTGCCTCCGTCATAGATGGTTCAGAGTTCTTTGATGGCTGAGAGTTCGAAGCTTGTGACGAAATAGTAGCGGGTGGAGTTGTACTGGGCTGCACATTCAACGCCTTCTGCGATTCCGTCGTAGACGATTCAGAGTTCTTCGATGGCTGAGAACTGGGTACTTGTGATAGGAGTGCTGACGCGGCACTGAGGGCAGTTGGCACCTGCTCCTGAAATTCAAAAAGAAGTTGTTGACGAAAATCAATGAATTCGTCATTCTATTAGTAATGATTTAACAAGTGAGGTGCTTTTCTGTTAGGAAATCACAGCACGTTTTCCTTGTGGCCATTTCTTCAGAAATACATGGCTAGAAAAAATGGAAAAACAGATTGAAGATTGTTTTTTTGGAAACTTCCAGACGTACTCTGAGGAGAAACCAAATGAAAATTTTAAAATACTCTTACAGCAATATGCGGCTACGGAAACCCATCTCCCTTCATTCTGAATAAACTACTACAATGCATTCATATTTCAATAACTTTCAGTAACGGTCGTGCGCAGAATCGTGACCGCCTTGCTCGAGTACTGTATTTCGATTACTTGAAAACTATTTCAATTGTTCTGTGGGTTTATGTAGAATCAATAGAAAGCCGAATTGGAGAGCTTTTCATTTCTCAGGAGGTCATTCCTCATAAACCAGATGCAAAAATCATCTAAATAGCAAGTACAATCATTGTATGCCTAGAGACTTATAATTGCGCCTATGACACCACTGCGTCTTCTTTTTGCAAAAGAGAGGAAGGACACAATGTGAATTAAACTAATTTTGAGATGTGTCTGGCATTCTAGTATCGCTCTGCATTGTAGTACTGCTGCAAAACAAATTAATGTATGTATATATTATACAAAATTCGTATTAGGTGAAGTTAAAAATTTGAATCGCAACCTAAAAAATTCGAATCGCAACTGGTGCAAACAAAATTCACCCCAACAAAAATTTGACAGCTCTTCATTCGTATGGTTACAGCAGGAGTTGACTGTTTTCACAAATGGGAAGGTGGTTCACGTCAAACGGCAGCATTCCCCGACAAATACGGTATTCTACCGCTGAAGATTCAAATCTCTTTCACAGCGCGTGATCGGATGCGGCGTGTGCGACAGACCTTTGGGTGAGAGAACCCCAAAGGGGTAGGACGTGGTTTAGCGTTCACAGCGCGTAAAAGCAAGGCAGTTCATAGATGGCCTGAGTTTGAAGACAGCAGTTAATGTGCCGTTGAATCAGGCCGGTTCTCAGGAGTTTAGTGCATACTAATCTTCAGATTGGTTCGCTTAGCATTATATCAAATAAGTCTACACCCGGATTTATGTGGAGTTGAATGCTCAATTTATATACAAATTGTTCATACCGCATCTCCTGCTGGTGGAGTTGTTGATGGCCCAATCTCCAAATCAGCATCCATGGTAATCGGCAATTCAGAGCTGCTTACTACTTTACTGAATGATTGAGCTGTCACCAACTTTGGATCGTCTGAAAACTTGAGTTTAACAACATTACCTTCAAACCTTCGAGTGACGAGTTTCTGAGCTTTTCGTAACTTCATTCATTTCATTTCGTAGTTTTGGTTGTCACTACTGTACTAGCTTCATCAAGCTACTAGAGTTTACATTTTGTGAAACATGTGTGCCTTTAGAAACACCTTCACTAGAAGCGCTCATGTGTCGTTTACAGAAGTAGAGGGCGTAGTTGAAAGCTTTGTACAAGGAGAACAGAAGAGTATCTCAGCTGAACTGTGTGTATGTGATGTCTTCATGCAAAACTCAGGAGGGAGTTCTTTATATAATCGGAGGCAAATACCGATAAGAATCGTCTATGAGATTTTCCCCTATCAGGACATTATCAGGTCGAAAAACGACAGGGTGTCATGAGGAATCCAGGACAGACTTGGCCGACGTACACATCCCGAAAAGGGCCGTGTAATAACGGCCTCGTTGAAGCTGCAACGACCATAATGAAGCGTTCAGACGCCCGAGAATTTTACGCTCTCATGGAAGACAAAATCTGTGCAATCCTCTTCCTCACTACCTCTTTGAAGCCTTATGCTTTTGAAAATCCCTAAATTTCGCGTTTTCCGCCATTTTCGCGTTATTCTGCACCATAATTTTCACTATTCCACTTGAGCTGAACACCTTAAAATTATTGTGAATCGTGCCTTCACCTACTCTACCATGCGTTACAGTGGTGTAGGATGATTTGACATCCTGCATCTATATGTCGTTCAGTGTCTCGAGAGCGCTAAAGCCTAGTGAGTCTCTCGATGAGATTTAAAGAATCCATTTCAAAACTCCAGACTCAGTAGAAGTCTATGGGCTGATATGAGTGTACTGGGAAGTCTTGATCATTACATTCCTCAGCTCTTACATAGAAAACTCTCCAATCTTCACAAAGCTGATTTGAGCGAATTGAAAATTTTGCAAACATTGCGTAGACGGAGACCATATATTCGTACCTTTACGTTTTTTGTACTGTTCAGTCATGTTTTTCAAAAGTTTGAAGGCATTGTCGATTGTTTCTTTGGTAGTTCTTTCGTAGCTCAACGAAACACGAATAACATCATTGTCCGCGACCTTCACAAAAATTAATGATACTTTGCTACATCGTGGAGGTACGTGACACAAAAAAACCAATAGCTATTAGAAATATTAGTTAAGAAAAATATTATCAATGAAAACAGCGAAATTATAGGTACATTGGCCCCAAGAAAAAGGTCATATAGACATGGAAACGCATCAAAACAAAAGCAAAGTCAAAAACTCGGCATCAGAATTCGTTTCCGATTTTGAATCTCTCCGGTTCAGAATCAGTGGATTTGTTGCCTAAATTTCTTTATCTTCCTATTGAGATCCTTCCTCTGATGAATTGATTTGGTTCGTATCTTAGTATCTTAAACTCTCACGAGGTTTTTTGAAGTTTTTATCAAAACCTTACTAGCTGATGTTTTGTCGTTGTCGCTTTCTAAGGGTCTGAAACGGATCAGGAAGAATTTTATTTCTGATACGCGATCAAACGTTTCCCAAACCTACTGATGACCCTCTCCTCCACCGGGGCACGTAAATTGAAGGAGGTTCCCTCATCTTTGTCGATACTCGAAACTACCCAACAAATTACCCAGAAAGGAACCAGTATCAGCTGGGCTTGGTCTTCATCGGATCTACTGAACTACTGTGGAAAGGCCAACCTCATCCTGGGGTAGTCTATAAGATCCCTTGCCGTGATTGTGGAGATGATATCTTGGCGGAACGGCAAAACCACCCCTTGCGAGAGTGAAGAGCACCTAGATGGCATGAATCGATTGAAAGAATCCACCAACTCAAGAGCTTACCGCATTCAAAGCAATAATGAGTGTTTTTGAGGTCAGCGTGGAGGTCGTAGTTTAGGAGTAGTAATTATGCGCGCACAAAACCCTTGAGCTTTTTTGGATATAGGCTACCAATCCAAAAAGGAACCAGAGGGAAGTATGTATACTTCAATTGCGTGGAGGCTGAAGTCTTTCATCAGTGTGGCCGATTTCAATGAAGTCTATGCTCAGCTGACACGGTTCACTACTGGTTGCTACGTAATTTCAAGCATCCGCGGAGTTCCGGTGAATAGTCTTTCTTTAGAATACGTGCGTACCAAGTATCAAACTTCAGTAAGTTCGAGAGACGTTCGATCGGATAACCACAAATTGTTTTTGATCTCATTCTCTTAAAAAGGCGATACTGCAAACGTTGGCTAACAAAGTTCTGATAAAACCTTGTGAGAGTTCAACACACAAATAACACCGAACTACAATCACGCCGAGGTTTACATATGGATGCACGTAAAGTCTTCCCGATCTCTTCGTTCAGAGAGTGTGTCCCGTACAGGATATTCAATAACAGCAAGATCGCCTGACTTTTGCCACTCTCCCGTCCATCCTATGACAAAATTAAATTTTCGGCGATTCATCACTCTTCTGTTCAAAGAGATGATACATCGTGATCACAAAAGTTCTGGAAAGCAATGCCTAGCTTCATACAGTCCCTATAACGGCGTAGAAGGAGGGATGCAACATACGCTTACTATTACGAAACCCGAATCCCTTGCAATTGATTTTTATAAAAATCGCAACTTAAGATTCCCTTTCTTGAGCTATCCGGTACAACGACTTTTCTACAACTGACTGATCAACCGTAGCTTTGAAACTCCATACTGATGTTGCCGGCCGGTAATAACACCACTACAGAAACAATTGGCTCATAACTTTTCTATCTCCATAGGTTTAGGGCTTTCGAGGAATTCACGATGAAACTGTTCCTGGAAACTCTATTAAATATCAATCTGTACCACATTTACCCCTCATTTCAGTCAAACTGAACACGTGAAAATTATCGCGATTCCCAGATTTTCGGCGGTGGTATGAGTTTGAGTGGGATGAAGAGAAAATTCCATATCCTGAGGGGTCGCAAACTTTGATGCGTAACAGTTGTAATCGCAGAAGTAATAAATCACACCTTTTTTCTCACATAGTGCTGACATTTGACAGTCTTCATCCCAGCTATTGTCTCTTTTTGCCAACCTACTATGACATATCGAATTTCTTAGTGTGTTTGTATGGACTGTCCTTTGCCTTCCCCAGTTCATCATAAGCTCCAATCAGATGTTTTCACTTCCTATTGACCATTGATGCGACCCAGTCAGAACATTATCACGCTTTGAAGTAAGGCTTCACTGTTGATTCGAGAAGAAGTGATCAACATCTATTGTATTAGATTGATCAAAAAGTTTTAATAGGGTTTTTGAAAGTTCCTGAACTTCCGATTACTAATCGATACCAATAATGTGTCATAAGGTAGTGGCAGAACATTTTAGAATCTCCTCCGTAATGAGTGTAGATAGCACGCTTCCCTCCCCCCCTCCCCCCACAGGTTGAACCGCCATGTCAATTCTACGATTCATGCTCGATACATCATCTTCTACGAGCGGCGAAGCGTCACCGGAGCGACGATGACCATCTACAACATCAACAACGTTTGAGAGGAGGACACTACTTTCATCACTTCGGTCCATCGCTGGTTCGCTCGCTTCAGGGAAGGAGACATGAGCTTCGAAGAAAAGTCTCTATCGGGACGCCTCCTCGCCCTCGACGACTCCGTCATTCTCATCGACATCGTCAATTAAGATCCGGAACTTAGCACCCGCAGTCTTGCGACGAGACTTGAGTGTGCCCAATCAACAGCCGTCGGTCGCCTTAAGGGCTTCGGTTACAGAAAAGTGCTCTCTCGATAAATACCTCATATCTCGACGATAGCATGCGGTACACCCGGGTATCCATTTGTCAGTCTTTCCTTCTCCGTCCACATTGCAAATAGTTTCTGAAGACCTAGGAATTGGAAATTAATTCTTGATCACCTACGACGCAAACAAGCATTGCGCCATCTGGCTCCCGCGAGAAGAACAGCCATGGACGTAAGTCTCCACCTCATAAAGATTATCCTTTGCTGCTTCTGGAACTTAAAAGGAACGCTGTACCACGAACGGCTCGAGCAAGGTTACAGCGTCAACGCTCCCTATTATGCTGGTCAGCTGCAGTAACCTGCGGAAGCCGTTCAAGAAAAACGGCTGAAACGAACTTCTGTGCAACTCCTACATGACAACGTTAGTAGCTAAAGGGACCCAAGCAAAATTGGAGAAGCTAGGCTCATCCACCCTATTCACGTGATACTGCCACTTCAGATTTCCATTTGTTCCGGCCCGTAAAGGCTTTCATAGCAAAAAAAAAAAGTTCGTCAAATATGACCACCTTGAACAAGTGTTTGGTGACTCCCTTCACTCTCAATCTTCCCAGTTCTGGGAGGAGGAAAGGGGGACCAATACATCTAAGGGGTTGACAAGGCAAAAGGGAACTTTTAGGCAAGATGGACCCCAATAATAATCCTCCTCTTCCCAGTTCCGAAAAGATGGAAATGGCTGAGCTGCCTGTAAGTGGGACAATGTTACAATTAGCGATGGTTATTATATTGTTTATTAGCTTGCATTGTTTGCAGAGGAGTTGTAGGATAAAACAGAAAAAAATTCAACCCTATCAAAACTTTTTAATCAACCTTGTATCTTGAAGGTCATTGTCAACGCTATTCAGCTGTTATAAACATTATCAAGGCTAACCAGTTGTTATAAAATCTTGTCACCAACCAACCACGACCTGGTCCTATTCTATTAGGCTAGTAAGGAAGTCTTGAGCCGTTTGATATTTTTGTTGCTTTATTTTTCAATTAACATACAATAGAATTCATTCAGTTTGAGGAGTTGACAGTCAGAGAAAGCGCTGACCTTCAACAGTTGCGAAATTTTCCTTAGCTAAGAAGGTGTGTGGATGAAGAAATAAGTGACAGTTTAAGATGCAATGGCAATGTATAGATAGAATGAAAACATTAAACCAGCCTAGCTCTTCCAATTTATCAAGGGCCTCTTTGGCTTCAAGGGGCCTAGCATTACCGTGAAGTAGGTGAAGGAAAGCTCGACTCGGCCGTCTTTCGCAGAAGTGTCCGAAAGTTTCTGGAGCTAAGGGTGGAGCTGAGGGGCCTAAAACTTTTCAGTCACCCTGTAGTCTCGCGGAAACAGTCGTGGAATCACCCTCGGTTTCCTTAAACAGCAGAGGAGATACTTCTTATAGTTAAGGTCAGATCTGCCTCGTGTCGATGAGTCCTCTCCTTCGGGGGAACCACAAGACACGACGCGTTTCAGGATCGTGGAGGATCTAGCTTCTCTATCCGGCCCGCAGGTCTTTTAGAAACAATT
>UZAF01017985.1:9126-38649 GCA_900617895.1 Haemonchus placei | reverse complement strand
ACTTGTCTGAACGAAAAGGAATGGCCTAGTACCGACAAGCCTTAACTGTACTACGCAGTGCAAATCCATCTCATTCAGTATCATAGTAATGTTCGAAAGATATTTAGCATATGCAATCAACTACGAGCCAACCGATGTACACGTCGATACTTCTAGTCTGCCAGACGTTTGTGATAGTTATTAAGTGACTCAGGGGACACCGTAAGCTAAAGCGACGCCACCTGTCACTGTTCCATTCTTCACCTTCAGCACCTTCGGTTAAATATAGTAAGATTGGACAAAGAGTACACCATCCACCTCACAGTTCTGCCAAACCATGCAACCAACTCCGTGGAATGTTATGAATACCACTCGTCAATGAGTAAAAGCTTTTGAAAGGTTTAAAAGCTGAATGACATCTCAACGTGGTAGTGAAATTACGTCGAGTCTGTGACGCCTCCCTGGGTGTGTCCAGGGAAGGCGTAATGACTCTCATAAATCTCTCTTAAGCTCCACTCCCTAGAGCTGTATCGGCAATTGGTTTCGGCACCCATTTCATTCCAGAACATTCTTAAAACTGGAATCAAAACAGTCTGTTATCCTAAACCAACCAGTCGCTACACAACCCGCTAGGGAACTCCAGCTTGTTTCGGACTGAAAAGATTGGCCAGGAAAAAAAGGTATATTTGCATACACGGCCAGCTCGAAACTAGGCGTATTTCCTGTATTGCAGTACCGTAAGCGAACTTTACACTCACACACCACGCCCTCTAGCAAACTCTTTCCCCAACCTGGGGCCCTTTTCTCGCCAGCACTCACTGACTGTTTCCACGACCACCTACGAGGACACCGAAGATCAAGAGATGTGTAGGGTGTAATTCCTACATAAACATCGTGCACGTATAGCCATCTGCAACAGCTACACTTTATAAGAGAATCGACCATCGACCGCAATCCATTCATATGTTTTACGATAGATTGTTTATCCACTACCTTGTAGTACTTCAACATAAGCACAAGGTCGCTTCAGTTTTTCCCAAATATGAAAGTAGTCTGTTACAAAACGGTTAATTAAAATGTTTATTCGTGGCAGCAACACAGTATTCTTGGAAATGATGGGTAGGGTTGGGGTTATTGTGTATGGATTTTGTAGACGGATCCCGGACCGGCTAACCCTTCTGCAACTAAGGCGGTTACAATGACAATATGACAAATCACAAACCGTAACAGAACTGAACATATGCACTCCGTAATGTGAAGAAAACACAACAACAAAAAGAGTTGATGGTTGTCAAAGTTCAAGTCCAATTACGTTGAGAGACGTCACGATATATGAACCGCCAACTGTGGCTGGCTGACAGAAAATGAAAAGCGTACCAATATCGCAAACTAGCAGATGTGTGATAAAAACAAGCAGCTACGTAAGTGTTAAATAACATGCGTTAAAAAAAACAACGTCATCAACATTGGTAGTTGAAGTGTGCGCATTTGCACAACGAACACTCCTATCCACCAAATGTTGAGGGCGATGATGACATTTATCTGGTTATACAACTTCAGAACATTGACAAAACGGAAGAGCCGATTACAAATTGGCGAAGCATCAAACAAGTAGACAAGTTGTAAAAGAACAGCGATGGATATTCAGATGATGGTGGTTGGTGACTCCAAGCAGAAACAGTAACACGATGGTAAACAGAAAATAGATGGATTCTGGATTGATGATTGTATGAATGAATGAATGAATGGAGGGATGTGCGAAGATAGGGGCGGATTGGGAGGGAACGCGGTTGATGTCAAAAGAATCGAGAAACGCACCACAAAAGGTCGAGCGCAACCAACAGTTGGAATCGCTGGTGGATACAACAAGAGACCCGGCTAAGATTTGCGGGATACGGTAACGATCAAGATGGTTTTATAGTTCGATATTCGGTGGAGACTGCGCGCACGAACGAATAAATACCCCACAGAACGTGCCGACAAGCGCTACGTCCAATGAAGTAGAGAGCACTGCCAGAGTGACTGAACAACTGCACAGCTTCACCGCAACATTGTTGCAGCTGTTTGCAGTGTGTCAAACAAAAAGAGACCTAGAAGAACAAACGACGGACGAGGCGTTGCAGATCACGCTAATGGGTAAGCGATATGTCAGAGTACTGTAGAATATAATTACCACTATCACAGATACATCGACTCTGACCTATCGCCATATTAAACATCTTACTTACATGCGGTGAAAGCACCGCCCCACGTACAATATAATATAAATGGAAAAATTTGAAAACGAAAAACATGAGCGTGGGGTGAAATGCTTTCGAGCCGTGTGTAATACCGCGTAGAGAGAGACGAGTACGCTCTTCACCCAGAAAGAGACAAACTTTGTCGACTTAGCAATGTATCTGTCGATCACTCGGCACCGTTCACATGTGACGGAGGTGACTGCTTGCGGGATGAGTCTGAATGGTCATTTCATTATCAGCAACACAAACAACAAAAAAAAACATTTAGATACGGTTGGCATCAGATCTGTAAGAACCATATAATGGTTTCATTTGGAGAAAAAACTTAAACAAACAAACGATAATCCATTCCCCGGAGGCGACTGCTCGGGAACACACAATGTTTTCTCGTTTTCTGACATTTCCTGCCCGCAGTTCATCAATTACCCACATTACAACCTCCTTTCAAGCTAGGCTCCTCAAGTGAACGATGAGCTATACAAATGACGTTTTAGAAAAGCAATGCTCTTCGTAGATTCTTTTGGGAAGCAAATGTTTTATTATACGCTGCCGGAAACCCATTTACAAAAAGAGAGATAATCACTTGAAGTTGGTATGCATACTCTGACATTAACATTATCCCTTGGCTTTTTAAATCCACATACAACCAGTGGTTCCGCATGGGCTTCCTTCCTACTTAGCTCAATACTTTCCTATACTCCTCTCCCAGAAAACCCTATCTACCGCACCCTTATCCCTGAACTCCTTAGAAATAGAAAGAGAGATTCTCAGGTTAGCAGCAAGAAAGGGCAAAAAGTATTCAATCGATCAAAGCAATACCTTGTGGCTCTTCTTTGCGCCTATCACCATGTAGATTTGTTGCGCGTTGGAAATCAGCGATGAGCTGTCCAATGCGAACCTGTACGCTTTGAGTGGCCAAGAAATTGCCTACGATTCGAACTACCGTACCGCTATCACTTGGTGAGGGAGATGATGAACCTGAAACAATTAGATACAACATATTCGAGCTCTAACATCTACAAATACAATAATAATAAGGTAGTAATATAAGGTCGATTTTAAGCCTTACCTTCTTTTGGTTCGTCTTGTGCAGTAGGATCAGCCACTTTAGGCTCGTCCTCAGGGATTTTGACCTATAGTGAATAAAAAAAATCTGTGGCGATAGACTATGCTAAAAGTAAATTGATAAATATAGTCAAAATCTAGGCTTACGGAAGCTCCCGTTATGCGTTGCAACTCCCTCACATTTTGGCCACCTTTACCAATGATTCTACCTACTAAACGAGACGGGACTGTCAATTCCGTTCGTAGTTTTACCTGTAACAACATTGTTGGCTAACACTAGTTATTTATCATGCAGAGGCGACAGACAAATCAAGTTGTTTTGAATTTCGAATGGATAATGGACATTGATCGTTGGTTGCATTAACACAATGAAAAACGATTTCAACCGATTTATGGACGAACTGTGCCGCAAATAGGAAGAATTCATTTTAATGGGTAAAATTGAAAGATAAATAGCGTACCCAAAAAGTAGCAAGTCCATACGAAACATTTTACTGGACCAAAATAGCGTGTGCCAACATCTTTGTGTACCAATAGGAAAAAACACTTACCTCGTCAATAAGATGCTGCGATTGCTCCGCAACACGATTGAATATCAAGAACTGTGCTCGGTATTGCTGCGCATCGTTTCCGGTGATGGTAACAAGACGCTCGCCATCCTGAAGAAACTCTTGCAGACGTGAATGCAACTGACGCTGCCAGTAACAAATCTCAGTAAACGTCAGATCATAAATCTTACATCATTCCGCCTCTCTTCAGCTGGCGGTGGTGGCGGCTCGGGGTGTGCTTTTTCTTCTCCTTCACCATGTGACTGTGCATCACCACTACCCTCCTCTTTCTTTTCTGGTTCCTCCTTCCGTTCAGCTTCTTTACGCTCTCCGCCTCCCTCTATTCGCACATTTGCACCCGAATTCCGAATGATATTACGTATATTACCTCCCTGAAACAAACAATTCGAAATAATGCCATTCACTGAGTTAGTGAAGCTGAAACCACTGACCTTACTACCAATAATAGCACCGACCATGGAGTTGGGAACCCACATTCGAGTGGTTTTGGGAACATCTACACGTCCACCAACTCCACACATTGGACCTCCAATGGGACGCATTGTGGATGCAGCTAGTGCTGCATAGGCATCACCAATTGGGTGAATCATGCCCGGCATTGCAGGAATCCCAGTGAAGGACATCTGTGAAGAAAATAGTAAAATTTTAAATGGACAAGAACGGGAAGCATACAGATCACTCATGAAATTTGGATTATAACTTAAGATATTTGTTCAGATTTATGAACCAATCTTCCTGAGACATAGAACATTTTAAAACAAGTGAATAGTAGAACCAATAATTAATGTTTATTCAAATAAATCTCAAAAGCGACACATCTGAAAACAAAAACAAAAAACACTCACTCTGTGCTGGAGATCTGTCTCGTAACTTTGTCGTAACCTAGCAGAGATCTTTTGTTCGGCGGCAGACACCTATATGATTACGCTTCTAACTAAATTCATCAATCCGTAATTTAGCGAGACGTACCACTTCTATACTTGGTCCTTTCACAGTAATTGTGCGCTCCATTGTAAGGACTGCATCGGGGAAGGGTGGCATTAAACCACCCATAGATGATAGTTCGGCGGCTCGCGATGCTTGCTCGCTGCAATCTTACGTTTGCAATCATAATCCACAGAAAAACAGCATGCAAATTCAAAGCATTAAATATCACGAGAAACGAATAGTAAGCTCCACTGAAGATCGATTCAAATGTACGATCGTTTTCACAAACTTGAAACGCTTGCCGACTTAAAATCCAACACATTTTTAAAAACGGCGCTCAATCGCTAAAGTGGCGCAATACAACTATTTTCATGGGCGTCTCTTTGATGCTTATCGAATTGTGACGATAGAACAAATCCAAAATTGCAATCGCGGACGCCAGTAACAAGAACGATGTGAAAGCTTTCTCCGGCAAGTTTCTTGGAAAACAGAAACCGGTTCCAAACAAAGTTAGAGGGAATGTCCGAAAAACGTTCTTATATACGACAGAACAACAAAGACTTAATTTATTCGCAATAGTTTCTTCACGACAATGTGTTCGCTCAACGAGTAATGGTTAAATGGAAAACCAGTAAAGAAACTACATGAACCCACTTTGAAACGAAAATAGTGGTTCCAGTATCTTGCATGATTCTTTTGATAGTTGCGCCTTGTTTTCCAATCAGACGTCCGACCAGCTGATTATGAGCTCTGATTTTCAGTTCTACTTCACTGTTGCTAAACATAAACATATTATCCAACAGCGAATATACGAACGCGTTCAGAAGGAAGGATTTACATTGTACTAAATACTTCAAGTAAACTGTCACTGTAACCTACTCCTTATTTTCGTCCTTCTCGTTTTCACGTTGAACGACTTCTAGAATCTTGACGCATGCCTTTGAGCAATTCTCCAAGTGGCCAAGTATTGAGATTATCTGAAAGAATAGGGGCAGGAATCGAAAATCTTGTGGTCTGCCAGCTAACCCACTCAACAAACTCACTTTCTCACTGTGTCCCTGCTGATCCTTGACTGTACGCTGTACGTCAACAACGACGCGAGCCTTTGATTCTTTTGTGATTTCTCTAACATTATTGCCGCCCGTTCCAATGATTGCACCGACGTGCTTTGAGTCGATTACAATACGAAGAGGTAATTCCTGGAGCAATTTATATGTAAAGAAAAGTTATGTTTCTAATCTCGTCTCCCATGATTAGACGGGAAACCGTACATTGCCAACCTACCTGTTGTGGTGACAGACGCATGTGTGGCGCATTTTGAATTGATGGCGCTGAATCGACAGGCGGCGGCCCCCCGCGCTGCGAAACTCCGCGTCTCGGTTGAACACCCTGTCCCATCACACCGCCTTGTTGATGCTGACTGTGATTATGCGAGCCAGAAATGCCGGACTGTTGAGTACCTAAAGAAAAGGTTGGTGAAGCGAAATCATCGATAAATTTGATTTTAAACTTAATAAGGCGAACGATAAATTTTGCACGGACACTCTTTCGAAAAAAGAAACGCACAAGCAATAAGACTTTTCAGCCAAAGTGAGTCATTGGTATCGAACGGGAATACGTCAAACGCATGGAAATGAGTGGGTTTGCAAATAGCTCGTCCAGTGCACAGTCAAAATGAACTTGAACAAATAAAAACCAAAACGAAATAATTTCAGCTCATGGGATAAACTAATGAGAGATTTTTTCGATTACTCAAAACAAATAATTTGTGGATATCGGTAAAAGTGTCATGGCAAGAAGCTCAAAAACCCTATGTCTATGATGTACAAGCTTCATGAGAATCGTAAAACCTCGAAAACCAAATGATGCCGATACGAAAAGAGAATTGTTTCATGCCATGCGTGCATACATACGTAGAGGCCTTTATGATAAGAATGTGAATCTACTTACGATAAACGTGATGCATGATTCTTCTTGCGTGGTAAAGCGAACGAAACCTTTCTCCCTGTTTTACTCCAGCTCCTTTTTTCAACCCTCCCACCCTTCGGTGAGTCACGGCTTATCGTTCGATGAGTCCTGACTCAGATGAATAATGAGTTCCAGAGCGGTCATGTAGGGATCGATACATTGTCACTTGGTCTTGAGCTAAGCTTTACACAGTCAGTTCGCTGAGACACGGTTCTATTTTCAAGCGCACAGATATGCAAGCATAAGCGTACAATTATAGGAGCTTAATTGGGGGCTTGCGAATGTTACAGGGAAATACTGAATTATTACGACGACAATGCCTCCCTCAGCAGCTCCGCAAAGGATTCTTTCACAGCGGTACCCACTGAATCGAAAAGAAAGGAATCTTGACCAAGTCAAAAGCATAATCTTAACGATTGGAGATAATATCGAGAAATTCGCATATTTCGCCCAAATTACCCGACAGAGAAAATCTAAGCAAGTAAAGGAATGAAGCAATCACAGGAAAGTAATCGGCATTGCGTAATTGAGGTACCCGGTCGGGAACTGAATTGTAAGGAAAAAGTAACTCAAAAGGAGGAAGCCATAGCTTCAAATTCTCTTACCCAAAAATTGCTTTCTTAACACAATGACTTTATGGGACCCGAAAAGAGTTGCGAAGAACTTGAAACATTTGAATGGATTTCTCATTTACTGTAGATCGCATGGACAAAACTGTGTGTGTGTTCCGATTGAGAAGCGGGTAGGTAACTCAAATCAGGATCAATGGGACACTCTTCTTTCTTGTTTGAGGCTCCGCACTGGGCTCAGTTTCAAAAAATGAAATGTTCGAGGTAAAGAGGACCGCCTGCTAGTTTGACGTAAGAGAATCACTACGAACAAAACACCGCAAACAGAGAAACAGTTCCAAGTTTGCGGAGTAAGGAAGTATATTCATTCATAGGACATCCTAGACTGCATATGAAATAAGGGAGGGTTATAACACCGACATGTTCAGCTCTACGCTTCAACTGAGCAGAGGATTGACTAATAGTGACCAACTAGGACAATAATAAGTAGGTCTAGGACAATAATGAATAAGTCTATAGTTACCGCTAACGAAAAGCGGAATAGAACGAAAGCTCAAACTCCCACTCAATAATCGAACTAATCGCCTTGTCAGAACTACTTGAACAGGAAAAAGTTTCACCACAGCTGATTCTTACATTACTCAGTACCAATGAAGTTGTGTATTTGTTGCCATCTAATTGGTCAATCACAACTAGTATACACATGATGTTTTGTCAACCCAGACGTCTAGCACACATTGAAAAAAAAANAAAAAAAAACTACAAAAAAGCATAATGCCTTTGTTGAATGCAAAATGCGCTCGAAAACGATGAAGCAAAAAATATGCCCGTAAAACCATAACTACTTGCAATTCTATGAGCTACGCAGTATAACTTTTTTCGAACGCAGCGAGATTTTTTTCGAAAATGGACAAAGTTCTTAAGGCCAAATCAATATATTGTTTCATTTTCAAAGAGATCAAGGGTAAGAAGCCTAATCTAGCTGAAGGCAGGCAACTCCAAACAGAAAAAGGCTAAATAAATAGCCAAGACAACTCCTAAATTGCTTCTTCAGAAAAACCGGAAAGATGACGAACCCATGCTATGCCCGTAATCCATGTTGGTGGTGGCTGACGCAGCTTGAATAGGAAACTGGTAACTTGGAGGCTGCTGAGGCTGATGTCCTATTGGCTGCTGCTGATAATACATTTGAGATGAAGTTGCTCCAGCCTGAACAGAATAATTGTAATATAATTGTATGTAATTGATTACTGTTCATAGCAGTCACTAAAAAGGAGTCTTTTCAAGGTTGTACAACATTCCAAATATTTGAAAACGCAGGTAGCTCCTACGATTGATGTAACTTTTGAGAGCTACGTTTCCGATTCAATTAGCGATCTAACACGACCTTTCCAATAAAACTATCGATTGGAAACTGGTGGCAAAACGAGCTTTGAGTAATAATGGGATGACCTTCTCGATAAAATGGGTAACTATGCAACGGAGGCAAATTTTTCTCATAATATCTATGAATAGAGTTCAGGGAATAGTTCGATTTCTTTGAAATTGAGGATTAGTAGAAAAAAGCCGTCAGCAATGAAAAAAGCAGAATAAAGACAGTTCAAAGAGTTAGGGAAATGGCTAAAAAACTACCTGCGCAGAGTACTGCACATACTGGTGCGTGGGCTGCGCAGCGGACGCCTGTGGTCGAGCCTGCTGATAGTAATCCATGTGCGAAGCGGGAACTAAATATACCTGCAGACCAAAACCACTCGGTGCCTAAGAATTGCGTTCCACCTGAAAAAATAGCAAAACCGGTTTGTAGGAATCAAAGCAATTTCAGACAAAAAATCACGCGTTCAAGACAAACATGTGAAACACCTATGGGACGGTGAACTTAAAAGATCTGCAACTCAGAAATAAAAAAGTTCTTGCTGAGAGAATGACTCGATTATGTTAGTGCAAAATGATGTTCCTACAGGGCCTTACTACCAGAAAATATCGATATAAAATAGGAAGTAGCAGAGAAATGAGTGGTTACGTGATGTCCGCTGAAGAAATTCGCGCGAGAAGTGGGCAGAAATCGAACGAGTGCTTAATGTGTGCACACTATAACACACACACAACTATAGACTAGGCGATCGCGGACGCCAGCCAGCAACCACAACACAAACAACATAACAATCAATACTCGTAGAGTAGTACGAAATGCTATCGCTATAACTGAAGAGCATAAGCACAGGCTGAAGAAGGTGGTAGTGGCGGGGAAGCTAGACGAGGTGGTGCAGGCGAGCGAGAGATCGATAGCCTGACCACACGGCCGGTGGTCGGTTGCGCTCGTCAGCTTCGCATGATCAGCAGCGGCACGACAACGGGGGCAACTCCACAAACGCTGCTGACTCATTTTCACACCCGGGTTCACAGCGCCCAAACCAAGGAACTCTACGCAGCCAAGGTCGAAGCGCGGGTAAGTCTTACAAACGTTCTAAAAGCGGCTGCACTCTCATCGGCTCAGGTGTTCTAAACATTAAAAACAGCTAGGCGGATCGATAGCTGGCCGCGAGCCAGGCACAGCGCTAGAACGACACACTTCTGCCATTGAGGATCAACGCCTGGACGCCTTTGTGCGTTCCGCCCTAAACTTACTGAACATTCAAATAATTTTTAAAATGAAAATCTTTCTGAATGTTATCAATTAAAAATGGGTTGCTAGGAAATTTAACAAAATGCCAACTGAGGCATAAAAGTTCTACGTCACAATTGCTTTCTACTAGTTATCCTCAGGTCCTGCAAAAGAAATCGGAAAGGAAAAAAACTGCACTACGAAAGTCCTTGGAAAAAAAAGAATATGCACTTCGTTCATGACATTCCACTGGTGGCATTAAATCCTTATTCCAACCAGGACAATCCTACGCTCCCAAACCAATTTCCAAGCTATAAAAACCTTCCAGCCTGGGATATTTGCCTTATTTCAGACCAGCTAAACAATTTTTGACGGATTTAAGGTGACTTCACTAAGCAAAACATATATTTTACAGTATATCAAACAGCAGAGCCAAGAAAATACAGCAGTCGCCGAACCGGTTGACGTGAATGTGCCGCCAAGGTATTCGTAAAAACATTTTGCAGTAGCCTTGTACAAGTTACCAATCAACGCAGTAGGGATCGTACTGCAACCAGTTGGAGTACGAGTCCCATATACTTGACACATGGAAGGATTCTAACTACACTACATGCTCAAATGGTTTCACTGAGAAAAAGAGTGGCAAAAACTACTTGCTAAGAAGACACAAAAAAGTGCATTTCATCGATAAACCCGAAAAAAAGGCGAACGGAAATCGATCAGGTTTGTAATAACGAATGCCTGTGCGTTGATTCAAAACACGACTATAATTCATAAATCCAGCTGAAACTAGTCGGGTAAAGTCCAAACAAACTCTAGAAAGGCATTTATTAACCATATAGTAAGACTATCAAGAAGAAGTATCAAGGTACATGTGGAAATCAAACCAATAGATCAGGCCTTGTACTTTTGCCTCCTAGAAATTCAAAGAATAGTTCCGCTAGATTAGACGACGAAGGATAAGAAAAACCCCAAAATTCTTCCGATCAATGATGATCGACGGTGAGTAAAACTCGTCATGGAATACTTACAACGGTTAACCAAGCTTTCTTTAAAGGGTCGTCTTCTTATCACTACATCGCTTCGAGACCCTTCGCCTCGATGTGCAAGGTTTCCTTTAGACTTGCAGGGGTTTTGGACCCATCTTACCGGCTTTGAGTGATTTCAAGAGTTCTTCATCGATCCAGGTAGAAGAACGAAGAACTTCGTACTATGGGTTGTTGCGTGGGTATTTGGCGCTCCCATTCTAAACGCCCAAAATGAGTACACAAGGCGATTAGGGTACTTCTAGTAGTGAAGTAGCTCTGTTACAACGGAAATGGCATTGGTGAAATCGGTTGTGGGGACAGACGGAGGAAGAAGCACAGAAGTGGACGCAACGCAGAGAGGCATGGGTACCGACGAGGGGGAATGCGGGCGGCGGGTGCGCGCGCGAAAGCGGTCATCTGTTGCACTGACCTTGGTTATTGATCAATCGATCCGTCGACTTGCTGATCGCTGTGTTACCTCCAACGGTCGCCATCGTCGTCATCGTAATCCCACTTAGCTCAATGGGGCTCGAACTTTATCTGATTAACGGCGATCTACTCAGTTAAGGAGAAGAACAATGCGAGATGTTCTGGGAACAAAGAAAAAATACATCATTATAGTTCACTGTACTCAGTGGTTCTCCCAAAAGGAAAAAAATACGGTCAATGTTGAAAAAATGGGACGAGCCCGAGCTCCTAACGTAGTTTTACAACAGCTTTATACAGCTACTGATCGTAAAATCTCGCCAAATCACACGTATTTGGTACCCAGCGCAATGGGGTAGGTTACGGTAGGATTCTGAATCTGGAATAGTTTTCCTTCCCTTAAAAAGCTTTCCAGAAACTTCAAGGATTTTATTGACCGTGCCGTCTACTTAGACGGTGACTCAGCGTTTCTTGCAGACCACATTGTGACTGTGTAAATTTTAGAAGACAGAGTTGTTGAGCTTTTCCGTCTGGAGCTTACATCGAGAACAGTTCTTCGGAGGTGGCTCTGTAATGGGATCGGAACTCAGCATGAACATGAGCCTAGATAACCTTCATATTAATAGAGCAGAAGTTAAACAGGGATGACACCTACACTTCAAGGAAGCTCAATCTTATAAAAGAACTTGTTTTAGACCAAGAAAACTGGAAAAGATGACTTTATCTGCTTTTGGACGCATTGTATAGCCGTCTGATCTCTCTCATCTATAACGCACCCGACGGGAGTATAACTCGTCCCTTGCGATCTAAGCTTTCATCGCTGTACGGGTAATTAGGGACTTCAGCGGAAGCTAGAGTTATACAGTGTCGATACAAGTAAACTCTTGTAAGCAGCCTAATACAATACGAGTATCGTGTGGCCAGACCTCATGTTCCGCGGTCCCTTTGATAGAGTAATCCAGCAGACGGTGGCAAACACGCTTAGCAACACTTCTCTCCTCCAAGTACCAGACACAACCCTTTCCGTCTGGCGCGGTCCTTTCTTCATCTGGCGGTATCAGAGGCAGTTTTACTTCAGAAAACTGGTGTCTCACCTATGTTTATGAAGAAGTTACAGTACTACAAAATCAGTAGACTTCGAAATCTTTAGCCGCCCTTCACAGATGATCGACCATCCCAACTTGATTTACAGCTGGTGACGTGGCCATACAAGTACAACCCTCTGGTTATCCCTCTCGTAGATGCTTCTATTCCAGGCCTTAGTGAACTCCCTAACCTATCCGCTGTTTTGAAGGGCATTAAAAAATATATTGTGAAAAGCACACCCAGGCGGTCAGAAGGTTCAAGGAAGGGCTCTGTTGCACTTATAGCCGAGTCTTCAACCTCAGTCTGTTACCTTCAATTACCATTTTAACAGGCACGTGACGCATTATACTAAAGAACCGATATTAAGAGACAGTGGACGCATTTATAGTGCCTGCGTCCTGACGCAGATGTGAGCGTTAAAACGCAGATATGTGCAATTTCAAAGCAGATATGGTCAAAAGAAAGGTATATAAAACGTAGTCATGGGCGCCAAGACGCAGTTACATCCGTCAAAACACGAATATCCGCGTCTTAACGCCCATATCTGCTTGTTGACGCTTATATCTGCGTCAGGACGTAGGTACTATGAACGCGCCCTGTCAGGGGCAGTTCGCCACGAAAGAGCCTGCATATATAATCAAATTCGCGAAAATGACCTGACACCATAGCCTCAGATTCTTGAGCAGGATCTTTTTTATTGAATTAGCGGCCAATGTTCTAATAAAGGACATTTGCCTGTGCTCATTACAAAGAGTTCAAAAACTGCAGGTCAAAATTGATGCTTTTGCTAAATAAATCTGATTACTGCAAGCAAACCAAAAGAATATTTTGCTCTAGTTATTTACCAGTAGTGAAGCAAGCGCAGTGTTATCTGAGTCCGCAATTACGACTCGCACATTTTTATTACAGTAACTGCACTGTATTCCGTGTTTTTTCCAATTTTTCCCTTGTATTCCCAGCTTTTTTACGAGGTTACTTTTAATTTTTTTAGTGAATAGATATGGGAGAGGTCAGTTCCTCCCTATTTGCCGAGAGTTAGTTCTAATGAATTTTCCTCGTTTTAAATTTCAATGAGTGGAAAGGCAACGATCATGTTTTTGATAGCACCAACTAATTGTCCAATACATTCTTAGAATCTGTATAACAAGCTAGAACTACCCAGAGTTAAGAAACGCGATTGTTGCCATAGTAACAACAAAATGATTGCCTTTGAGCCGCTAGTAATGAATCGCTGTCCTTTCTACACGAGACCTGATGGTGGTAGCAATCGACCTTTCAGAACAAATGATCCTGCTCGATCGTTGTCTGGAGTCAGTCATCGATACAGCTCAAAAGTCCCAGCAACGAAAGGAACATCTAGCAACATCGGCCGCTTATTTTCTAATTGGATCATTTTGTTCGGACGGAGATATCCATGTCGCCCATATGGCCATGTGTCCATTGCCAGCATCTGCTACTGATTCTGTAAGTTATTCCGAACTTCTTAATTCTAGGACATAGCCCCATTTGAACATTCATATCCTAATCCCCTCACTTATACGAGACATCGAAAAAAAGCCGTGCAAAGATACAAGACAGGTGCTCGGGTTGGCCGCCTTGCCGCGTTCCGTCGGACCACAGGCGTTCGAGCCTGGACCCACAGCAGGGTTACTGTAAGAACTGTGTTCTATGATGGGTTTTCTTTTCTACTGCAGCTAGTTTCCTTAAGCACGTACGTCTACTAATGAGTAGCTCGTGCATGACTGATTTCTACTGATTTTTGCTAAGTTAGTCATCAGGATCAAAGACTTACTTGAAACTGGCTAGAGAAATCAACATGGGGAAGATCTCTGAGTCATGCAACCGCTCCTAAAGATTGATAGAAAGGTTGTGATGTCCTGTGAGCTCTCTAGGTAATGAAAAATCGCTAGCGCTTCCCAAATGAGGTAAAGTAATCGTTACATCATGTTGAACAACTGAGCTGATCGTACGTTTCCAAACCCTGGGGTGTTTCTCACCTTCGAATAGAAACTAGCGAGCGTCAGGATATTCTTATAGCTCATTAGTTTTACCCTGTGAGTTCGAATTTGGCATCCCTCCCATGTCATGGTCAAGTTAGCTGAGAGCTCGTGAGCTTGTTTAGCCAACACCTAACGCAGTGGTCCTCTTTCCTGTTCTCTAACATTACAAAACGGTTGCAGAGTGGCGATGCATTGAGCAAATCACTAGATGATGAGTGGATCGCTGACAATGCTGAAAAAGTGACAAGGATTCTGCCTGGTGGAATTCATATTGTTGGTAAGCGTTTTGATCGGTGCCTTTGTGAAATACAATACTTAAAGGGTAAAAATTCAGGTCTAGCATGGTTTTCCGATCGGAGCACTTATAATCTTCAAAAAGCAATGATTACACGATCATTGGCACGGATTCAACGGACAACAAATTTGCTCACCACTTTAAGCATCAATTCTGTATCTGACCAAATGGTAAACCCTACATGTCTCTTCATTTTTTTGTTACGATTCATAAAATTCTTTCTAGGCTCTAATTTTCGTTGAACCTCCAGCCGGTAAACCAACGGGCTTAGTTATTGACGTTGTACGGCGCGGTCCAGATTCTCCAACGAAAGTGTCTTTTTCCGCGGTGAGGGAGTAATAGACGTCATTCATTAGTATTCATTCAAGCAGAAGATAAATCGTCCAGGTTTTCTGTAGACTGTTTAAAGCAGTTGTCATCGGCCTTAAATGGCCACCATACAGTTTTCGTGCACCAGGTTTCTAATTTGTATTCTTATCCATATATTTCAAGCTAGACTGGATACCAGTTGTGTCAAGTGCCTCCGCAAAAGTTTGTTTGAATGTGCCAACGCGACAGAAGCACTCCCACTTCTTCACGGAATTCGTGGCTGCAATAAGACCTTTCGCAGAAAATCTGTTGAGTTGTCCATTGGTAAGTCTACTTTCTTCGAAGTGATACTATGACTTCGCATCGTCACATTTTTTGAAGAATTTGACCTCTAGAGGTACTAGAGAGACCTCTTTAAGATAATGTGCATGTGGCTTAGAAATTGGTTTGTCCGATCGGTGGCCCAAGACCGCCCAATTCCAATTTTCGTTGTCATGAGCAATCATGAGTGTCCCATATTTCAACCTTTCTTTGCTTTGGTCATAAATGATAGGTTTAACAGGTTAAGCAACTTGTTCGGAGTCCCTGGCTGCAACCATTTTTTTATCAGCTTAGGAAATTGTCTTAGAGGTTTTTTGAAGAGGAGGAAGGGGGAGGGGCGTTTCGAATACTTTATTATCAATCGGCATAGCGGCATAGCACTGAGAAAAACCAGTTAATTCAAGAGTAAACTCATATTCTGTTTGTTGTACATCACATAAAATGAACTGCTTGAAGGCTTTGGTCAATGGGGAAATGCGAAACGAGTCTGAGCTGCTTTTCAAAGACGTAAAAAAGAAGAAAGTGGATACAATAGATGTGCAGTTGTTTGTCGACACTAGTGGTAGGTTCTAGAATATTCCGTGAAGTGTTCTAACCACTTTTTTTCCAAAGTTGATGATGTTCGAACTACTACGAAGCTAACTAGCTATTCTGCACTTTTCATAGATGACTGGATCACGGTGATCGTGTCACCATTGGTGGATTTCTACCCTATATCCAAGAACTTCGTTTGATCCTTCTGATCTGAGAAAAGCGATAGGATCTTTTGTGCGAAATTACCATTTCTCCTGTGTTAAACTCGGAAATCTTTATTCTGTACCTTCTGTGCAGTTATTTAAAGATGCGTCAGATGTTCCAGAGAACAAGGAGAATTCTTGTGAGCCGCAAGTAGCTACGAACTTGCATGAGGTGTCCTTTGATATAGAGGTGGGTTGTGTAAAAGTTATAGTTCTCTGAACACTTTTGTCCAATTTGCCCTTAGGCCCTCCAGGGTCACTTAAGGAGGCGAGAACAAAACAACACTGAAAGTGGACCGAAAACAAATATTTCGCGAACGTTATTCTGAGTCAGGTATTGATTCAGCCGTCAGGATAGCCCATTCTCATAGAAGGGTTGTACTGGGAAACATGAGAATGCAATGCGCAGTTTCGATTACGATTCTAGACCTCTGGAGCTAAAAACAAGAATCTCCAAAAAGCTCACCTGAATATTTTGAACAGGCCTGTCAATTCGCTGTTTTAAGACAGTGAATATCATCAGGAAGCGAAGATACGCGACGAGATTGCCTTAGTTCCTGAGATCTAGTCACGTTTAGCATTAAGCGTTGACTTGCTCTTCTTTATGTGAAACGTCTCTGTGGCTCCTTGAGAATTGCCCATGAATGAAGTATATCATAGCCGTTATGCCAAAAGTGGGTAGTAGATTTCCGTGCAACATTGTGGTAGTTAATGGAATTTCTTCATTCCCGCAGGGTCACGGGACACGGCTATGGATTGTTTGCTCTCATTTTTTATGTCAATAGGTCTTCTACAATGAGTTTGTGTTAGCCTTTTTCCCAGGTTTTAAGAATAAGACTTCGAACAACCCTTTTTGGGGATGAGCGATTTTATCGCTACAAATATGGAAATACGAATCAAATGGCAAAAGCAATATCCGCAACTTCCTCGCCTCTTCAGGTCGTGGAAAAGAAAGCTGTTATGCGCGATTCGTAATTGCGGTTGAGATTTAGTCAGAATGGTTGCTATTGTTTGTGTTTTTTCGTTCTTATCATCAAATTCAGATTCGAGCAGCGGTTCCAGCTAAATCAAATGTCGGGTCAGCTATTACCGCTGTTAAACATCATCTTATTAGGAGCTTGACCGCACGAGCAGGTGAGAAACCTTTCTTAAAATAATTTTTTACCGAAAAAAATTACATTTCCGATTTTTTAAAGAGTTACAATACGAATCAATGGACGTAGTTGAAGAAGGTAGTGCAGCTCCGTGCTCTGTGCATCAAATGCCTCGACCCGCTACCACGATCCTTTATACTCACCCAGCCATTTTGTTATCGGATTACCTGTTCGAAGCTGATACCGTTGAAGACGCACAGAAGAATTTTGATGAGTTGCTTGGGCTCAAAACATCTATAGGTGAGTTTCTTAACATTGAAAGTCATTTTATTTCCTCCTCCTTCAAATGTTTTTAATTCAAGTTTTAATGAATGGCGCATCGATATAGTACAGGGCCAAAGTATTTGTTTCCTGACTTCTCGAGGAGTACTCTGTATCAACGTATTATAGTTTCATTATTCAAAGATCACCCCGTGCTATTCTTCTCGGTTTGATACAAGAAGGGTGTTTACTCCTTGGCCACTGCTCATCCACGTGAGCGCGAGAGTATTGCTAATATTCCGCCTGCGGGTGGTAGAATAACATTGCACTCTTCTCAGGCCCGCTGCCCAACGGAGGATTACCGAAATAAGGAGATTGGAATGAGAATAAAAGAGCTTCGGAAACGGTTTTCCCTTTGAAATTGAGCCTGAACTGGCGAAAACTGGATGTAGTTTCGTCGCCAATAACGACACAACTGTCGCTCACGTGATCATGTGTTATGCTGCACCTGCCCTAAGGAACAAACATCAACAGCCGGTGATGGAAAAAATGTATTCCCGTCCGGAGATTGATTGGGGCGTGAGATGGGTTCCTCTTTGAATGGGTTTGCTCTCTTGCGACCGAACTAATTTAGGGGCATATTCGTCCACGAAGCCACATCATTTGTGATTGTAAGAGTTGGAATTTTTCATCACGCCGTGAACAGAAATTATGAACAGCAACCCTAAGCAATCTTTGAAAACTGAGATTTAAGTGCGGTTACATTGAATGCCATGAATTTCGCCCCTGCTGAAATCTGTCAAACTTCACACAAAGGAAGATTCTACTCAGAATCTGCGTAACCTATATTAAGCTTCATGATCTGTTTGTTGTGATAGCCTTGCTCGAAGGCGGTAGCTGGCTCATTTCGCTACCTACTACTATGCGAAGAAAATCGAAGTCTTATTCTAATTTTTAATCGTAACTTAATGTTGGCATTTTCTATTTTGGCCCACTTGAATCGATGGATTTCAGCTTCTCAGTATTTTGAGCTCTCTCAATCAGGGAGTGGAAAACAGGATCTGCCAGTGTCTAGGAATATTGTTTCAGAACACATCGATGAAGGCTGGGAGCGAAGCCTAGAGATAGAGGAGATGGAGACGATACGTGCTCCTCTTGATGACACACCAATCGCCAATTTGAGATCGAAAGAGGACGATAACACCCACATATTCTCTCTCCTAATAGCTCTATCCGTAATTGTTGGGGTTGTGAGTATTGTTGTTTATTTTGTAATGGCAAAGTAATACAGGGGATAGTAACCAACTCGGTGCCAACAGAGAATTTCTGTCTTTCGGATTTACTTCAAGCTATATTGTGAGTAATTTGATATTATATTGATTATGAAGCATTCATTGCTTTATTTATTGTTGTGACCCTTCATGGACCAAACTTCAGTTAAACGTAAGGGGTAGAAAAACAGGTTAAGGAAGGAATGTTGATAGTCCTCTGTTCAGCTTTGACTAATTTTTGAGCCAGAGAAATGAATGTTACCATTCTCAGAGGTTTCCGGAGTGATTGTTTAAAAAGATGCATGATCGGAGTACAGGGGGCGCACAAGGAGAGAGCTCCAATGGGCTTAGCTAGCGTATTCCAGAAGGGGTAGCCGACAAGATCAGGCCGTGCCCTCTCACCGAAGAAATATTGAGAAGCTTCAACTGGAGACGGTCTTTCTGAATTTCAAGATTGTTACTGAATTCGATTGAGCGCAGATAAGCAGGAATTCGGCGCGGTTTCATTTTATTGCTTCTTTTACGACGGTGTGTGAAAAGATCCTCGTGGTTCCAAAAATCATCAACTTTCGAAATCGAACTCTTCCTCACCGAAAACCATTGGTCCTTAAAGAACTGATTGTTCAAAGCGCATTCATGACAGATAGGATTTATTTTTGAGGTTTAAGTTAGGCTAAAGATCTGATGCTCAAATGAGTACCATAAAAATTCTGTAGATGCATTTTAGTGGAAATAAAAGCTATACAGAAAGAAAGAATAGTGCGAAAATTGCGAGTGACATAATTATCCATAGGCACACGGGTTATCTTCAGTACAGTACACAACTTCCATGAGTTAGGATAATGGATGCATACGCCACAGCTTACTCAATAATCGATTGAAAAAAAAGAGTTAGGACTGATCTGACTGGAGATATTCAAAAATGAATACCCGATATAGACCAGTGCACGTATGTAAGATGTCGAACAATGAATTCAGCAAATGTTTTCGAATTCGGAAGTCTACAGATGGAATGATCACATGAATTATTTGTGCAGCAATGACTCTATACGAATACAAGCCATAAAACGAAGAAGACTCCAAGATACAAGAACATGTTGGAAAGAAACTGCTCTTCCTGATGCTGGCGAGAACCTTGTTGAGGAGCTGCTGGACGTGGATCTTGCGGCGCGTTGAACCATGTAGTGAAGAAAGACAGGGGAAAAACGCCTTAAGATTCAAACGTGAATAAAAAAATCATAAAGCCAAAACGAATGCATCTTCGATACAGTTCCAAAGGCTCTGAGGGGGTGCCCCTCGCAATTTCAAACTTTGTGCTGCTCAAATGCTGAAATCAGGCACGCTCAAGTCACAAAAAAACAAAGGAAAATACAGCTTTGCAAGAATCAATAATAATCGACTGATTGCGCCAAGAGTTCCAATAAACACTCTGTACTCACCAATCCCTAATGAGAACTGCACGCCACCACCTGGTCCACCATCACCCCATTGAAATCCAGGAAAACCCTGCTGAAATGAAATTTATATTTGATATTGCAACGGCAGTACAAGTTTCAAGTCAGGGGTGGAAAGAGGTAACTGCTAGGACCGACAGGATGTAAGAACAGAAGAACCCATGGCGTCTTTCACAACAAGGAAGGAGATGACTCATTCCTTTTCCTTCAAGGGGGTTTTCGTGATTCCGAAATCGGTAAACCCAAGTAGTTATGAATTAAGTAATCATATGACCGTTTGATGGTGTAAAATAGCACTATTAGTTGAAATGATACTTTAGCAGGCCATAAGCACAACTCTGGGACAATATTTTATTATTAACCAAGTATTCCTCAAGTAAAAAAATTAACTGACAACCTAACCGTAGCATAGATTTTATTGAAGGAGTGCTATGTTTAGATCTTTAAAAAAAATTAACAGCCCAGACTCGAAGCTCAAAAATCGAATTGTAACAAGATAGTGCAAAGACTTACTTGAGGCGCCTCAGTCCGTTGACCCCTGGGACGAGGTGGTAATTTCTCGCGAGGATCAGTATTATCGCCTCCTCGACCATACAGTGGAATCACCTTAAATATACTATGTTACATAGCAATCATGGTTTCACACTGCTCAGAATGCTCAACAGCGGAAGTAAAAGTCGTGTAAGAAAAAACGAGTGATCAAGAAAGAATTAACAAACCTTATCCTTACTGATAGCAGCTTTGCAAACGGGGCAAAGCTGGCGATTTGGTCTCGTGTCTAGCCATTGCACAAGACAAGGCCAGCAAAACAAGTGGCCACACATGGAAACCACAGCATCCTTTGCCGTATCCAAACAAATATTGCATTCGAATCTGTGAGTCAGAAGCATACTATTTACCGATAATGGAAAACCTTGTATTTGGAAAATGCAAGAAAAAGAAGAAGAGGTATATTAATCCGTTTTTAAGGAAATACAAAAAATAGAAAAGTATAGGTATGAAACTAGTAAAGTTAGAAGATTTGAAAAACCCTCATCACAATGCCCACCATCAGAGGTTAATTACGTTAAGCCGACCACGCGGCTTCCCTCTTATTATATTACGCTAACTACATTCACTGAGTCAAATATTTTTTTATACACATGTCGTTTCGAAAACCTTAGAACCACGGGTTAGAGAACCCAACAAATTCTCCTCCTAGTTTCTTGATAGGGCCCAAAATTTCTCAAGGTATCCTATTTTTCATCATCCGGTATATTTTTTCAATTACATAAAGATCAGTTACCAACAAATGCACGTAAGCGGACGTCACAATAGCTCGACTTCAAGATCTTCCCGGCCGATTTTACCAAATCGAATTGAACTATTTTCCATCATTGAAGATCATCTAATTGTTGGGGCATCAAATACCATGGCCAACTGGTGCGGTTACTGGCTATGGAGCATCTTCGTGGTACTCACTATCTGCGCAGCTTCTGGAGATTGATACTCACCGGTATTCCTGTCCTCGCTCTCTTCATAATCTCACAATGTACAGTGGCAGCGGGTGGTTTATTTGCTTCTAGTTGTGCGCACTCAGTGGAGTGCATAAATAAATAAACAAATAAATAAGCGCCAGCAACGGTGCTACTTCTTCTAGCTATATCATATGCTTTGAACAGCATTAACACTACCACATCATCGCCTCGTTTCGCGAGTTCATCATAAGTTGTTCCCTGCATTCAATAAGGCGAACTCGTGTCATGTGCTACACAACATGTGGGCGTTAATACACAGCCCACTGACGTGGAGAAGCAGCTATCACCTCTGTTCAACCTGCAGACGGAAACAATAGGATATGCTTCCCTTATTATCGGCGTCTGTCGTTTGAATCATAAAAAACTATGAAAAGCGTTACGAAAGGCAGAATCGATTTCGATTTTCCACTGTCCCACCCTTAAGCCACGTAATTATAGACAGCACAGCCTACGCTCAAAATAAGATCGGAAAGCCTGTGGGATAGTAGATTTGGTACAGATCGACACATATGATGTTACTACACACAGCCGGAGATTATCAGAAATCTCAATCAAATTAATTGCTAACTAACTAATTTCATAAGGAATAAATGTAGAAGCAAAAATGGCACACCTTGCATTGTCTTCTTCCTTTTTTGAGGGTCCAGGCTTATCGGATGTGGGTTGTGCAGATGGGCCTTGATCCTGCTTCACATTTTCATCCATTCCAAGGACCTTGCCTGAGGTAAAACTAAATTTCGCTAAATTATTGAATATAATTGATAAGGACGTAATCGCAGAACCCTTCCCAAGTAATCAGGAAGGCATGACAAAAGGAATATGTGTGAGATAGAACTGGAAAAGGATACCGAATGCCACGGGCAAGTTCTGGGGAGGACACCGTCGAAATTGAGGTCAAAAACTAGCCAAAAGCCGCTTTCCACCTAACAACACCACAAGCAACGCTAAATGCACCCTTTGCAATTGTCTTCTAATGTACTGTTCTAGAGTAATTTTTGTTTTTATCAATAAACATCGGCCACGGGGTCGTTTCCTTTATTTCGTTCACGTACTTCGCTTCAATTCTTCGTTTGCTTAAGTATTCAAATAAGTGAAATAGTTGCCATGTGGGTTGGGTAATGGGCGTGGTTGGAAGGCTTTATGTACCTACTGATTTTTTGACTCATAACTCAACTTTAAGTGATGCTTTCAAATCTTTCAGATGTTTTCTGTACTACTAAGTCTGCATTGTGCAGAAATCTGTCTTATCTGTGGATATTAGGGAAGACATAGGTTTAGGAGCTATGGTACTTTCTTGGTTTACATTTCCAATCCTGTAAAGGATAATCATTACCCAGGTGGTTTGCAATGATGTCCAACAAAATGGTTATACGTTTTGGGTTCAATAGGGGTTTTTTTTGAAGAGGTGACCTTTCGATGGTTACGATCATCGTTCAAGGGCATCCATGCAAAGACAACGGCTTAAAAAGTGATAAATGGAGATGTGAATGTTATGGCAACCAGTTTTTGTAGGCAGTTTTCTGCTATAGAAACCGCCCTCTCTCGTACACACCATGTGTTAATCTATTCTTCTTATTTGATCCCTATACTTCCCTTTTTCCTTATTCCTATCGCCGTGCTCCATCGGCAGGCTGACCTAGAGCTTTTCTTTATTTCAAGGGTCTCCCAGATGTCATAAAACATGAACAGCTGCCTATACATATTCACGTTCTTTTTAACATTCTAAGGGTTCTGTGCTCAGCACCTGCATACTTCTGCAACCCGCATTCTCTCTTAGTGAGGGGTCCATTTCCTGATGGGGTGATGGCGTGAGGAAATTTTTTGGTAGTTCCCTTCTGAGGCAAACTTTGTAATCAGTTGTTTTTATGCATCATTCGAGAGAAATGGCTCGAAGTTTTTATTTATTCTCCGCTCTCATTCCTAAACAGTAAGGAAACTGAATGGGCATTTCTGAAAAATAGTCTTCACTCAAGTTAGTTCGATTATCCTGAGCACCATTTTGGATTGTTGTTTGTTTACATTACCGTTTGATGTCTACCCCATTTTTCTTACTCGAGATCATTACTGTAGCCCTACTTGACAAGATTCAGGCTCTTCAGTTCTCCGTTCTGTAGAGACTTTTCCAGGAATTCGTGCCATACATGGAGAACGGTGACGAGAACGTTGTCCGTTTTCACCACGATAGCTTCGGTGGCGTGCATTTGCAGAATGACATACCCCCAGAGGTAGGAAGTGGTAACTAGCTTGTTTAAATATGGTAATCGGATACAAAGTTTATGCTTTGTAAAGTTTCATTTCGTAGGTGAAACGGGCTCTCACAGAACAGGAGGAATGGCAAATAGAGCATGCTAAGTTACACGAAAAACACCGTGGGCACGAGGCGATGCATCTGGAAATGATGCTCATTCTTATAGTCACCTTGGTTGTCGCTCAAGTATTCCTAGTCCAATGGAAGAAGCGGCATTTTAAATCATATCAGGCATGTTGCTCTCGGATTTGCCTTACTTTGTGCCTTTCCTGATACAGTCATGTCGATTTTTTTCAGTTATGTACTCTTTTGGGGATGTGGTTAATACCTGTATATGTGTGCATTACGCGCAGCTGGTACAGATTCCTAGTAACTTGGGTCATCTACACCATTTGTTCGACATGGATTTGGCGAAAATCTACAGAGGATCACATAAGTGGAACTACACCAAGGTGAGCCTGCAGTCGGTAATGCAGATTAACCGCTGTGTCAGTGATATGGGTAGTGTTTCGGGTATGGGCTGTGGAGTGCGGTTTGTAAGGAAACACATGTCGAGGAAATAGTCGCTATATTACGCGTCATAGAAGCAGTATCGATAGCGCTCCAGGAAGTCGTAAGCATAGTTCGAGAATAAATCAGAATGAAGTCACAGATAGGAAGCCCTAAAGCGAGGGTTATGCGTATCCCGGGGAAGGTTGTCTGAGGGACTATTGGTGAGTTTGAACTCTGTCGCTTAGGCGATCTTAACTTTCTGCTCCTATCTGTTTGTAGGCTAGAATTCAAATTCATTTTTCAGGTTAGTCTACAAGTGGTTCCTTTTCCTGCACAAGCTAAGCTACGTGTTAGGAATCGCAGGATATATTATAATGATATTCACGCTAATGGGTCTTAACTTTATCTTTGGTTTGCAGTCTACAACATGTATGGACACAGGTAAATAGCCTATCTTGGTCTGCATTTGCCGCAAATTACATGTGGAAGAGGAATTTTTAAGTTAATCACGAATTTTTGCGTTCAGAATATCAAAAACAAATGTTTGAATTTCCATGAAAGCTTCAAATCCTACGTTAATTCTTGCCCTCGTATTCCAGGCATATTATTGCTCTTCTATGGTCTGTATTATGGAGTTCTTGGTCGCGACTTTGCTCACATCTGCACAGATCGGATGGCATGCAAAATTGGGGTGTGTTTTCTATTACCCTTTCGACTTAAGGATAATCTCGCTGGTTTTTCTTTTCAGTATTTCACCCATGACGGCCTTCCGAAAAAGCACTTGGACGATGGTGTATGTGCTGTTTGTGATAATCGCTTACATACAGAAACTGTCATCCATGGCGAAGATGAGGATGCAGAGGAGGAAAAAACCTACAAGTACGCCTTTGTTTGTTTCTCCTTAATGGTTTGCCTTGGGCGGCGATTTAAATCTATCCGGACATATGCGCTTTCATCGTATTTTGTAAACAATGCCTTCCTTCTCGTTCTTGTCTAACCATTTTGTTGCGACAAAGCAAGAATGAAGTCGATATTTAACATGCTGGCTGGATTGTGCTCTTTCTCATGTTAATGGTTGCTTAATTTCGCAGCTGCTCGGTTTTCAAATTTAGTTTTTTTTCAGATTATCATGTGGACATATATTTCACGAATTTTGTATCCGTGGTTGGGTAGTCGTTGGAAAACTGCAAACGTGCCCCTACTGTAAAGAAAAAGTGGACTTGAAGAGGATGTTCAAAAACCCGTGAGTTTCCTTGACGTCTTTATTGTCATGTTTAATTTCTGAGCTGATTGGTGTTTTCAATTTGTTCCCAAAGAGTTAATCGTATTGGTTTTGCAGCTGGGAGAAACCGCATCTCTTTTATGGGCAGCTCTTGGATTGGATTCGATATCTAGTCTGTTGGCAGCCATTGATAGTAACCTTTGTACAAGGTCTCAATCATATTCTTGGTCTCGAGTAGCTACTTTGCAATTATTTCCAAGATACTGGTCGAAATATGATTTTGTTGTTTTCTTCCTTTTCAAAATAAGATTTTTTGTTCGCAGTTCCTACATGCCAGATGTATTTAACTCTTTGTTGGTCATTTGGTGAGTCAAACGTCAAATCCAATTTTCCTCGCTCACTCGAATTTCGAAACTAATTTTATTTTTCCTGTGATTGTCGTTTTCTCTGGGTTCTCTGCTTTCCCAGTGCATAATCTCAAAAATGTTGCAATGGAGTCGGCATTTATTGGATATGTGATATGTCCGTTTCTATTCTTGCCTGTACTGAAGCATGTATTTAGTCAAACTTTCTCATTTCCTACCTTTCTAAATAAGGAATTCTGACGTTTTCGTACTGAATGTTTTGCATATGCTGTTACTAATCTCAAATATATAGAATTTTTGTCGTTTTTGATATCCTTTTGTAGAATAGCCAATTATTTTTCCTATATTCACTTATTCTCGAACTAATCAGTAGTTGTTTCGAAGTTTTATTAACAAGAAAAATTGTGGGTGCTTCTGTCATAGTGAGCGTTATGAAGGTCTGTGTTCGGTGTTTGTATAGTAATATATCTGGAAGGTTTTAATAAATCGTTACGAGGGATGAAGTAGATTTGGTATTGGATTTGTTCGTTTCTAACATTACTTGTCTTGTTGCTGATAGCTTCTGTACTTTCATGATACTATGCTTACAAAGGTTTCTTTTGCTGTAGGATTGGAATATGTCAACTGATGTTAAGAAAAAGTGAGTCTGTTCTTGAAAGATATTTTTTCGAGCTTCGATATCGTTATTATTTTCGCCATTTTCGATGAGTATTACAGGAATATCACAACTACTTTTCAGGCAGTATGGGTTAATTTTAACTAAGAAAACGGAAAAGACAGTTATCCGACCGGTGGCCAGCGTTTTCGCAGATGATGACGATGATTCGGAAAAGGTAATTGTCCGCTTCCTGTGTTCGATTTCCTGTCCTCCCCAAATAAAAACTGGTCCCCTTGATGTTCTTATTTAAATCATTTTTATTGAGCCGAGTATGTTAGGGTGCTGTTTTGGGCTCAAAGTTCGTATACAAACTATCAGGAAATTGAGTTCGCTGTTTGGTAGTGAGGAGGTGAAAATCGTGTTTTCGTTCCATGTTGAACAAGACCACTTTTTGGATCTGGAAGCTCATCCCTCACCTTAAAAGGGTAATGCCTAGCTGTTTTGAATTGAAATGCTTGCTTACAGGTCGACGTTTCCGGAAAAATTCAATCAGCTTCCACATTACGAGTTCAAAAACATGCTGAACGGCTTCAAGAAATGGCGATTGCGGAAGATCCCACTATATTCGACTACGATGCCAGCTACGAACAGATACAGGCTGCTCGAGATGAAAAGGTACGCTGTGTTTGAATGTTTTACACGAATGTTGGGTTTCGTTTTGGTTCCATCCCTTTTCTGTCGCTCTTAATGAAGGTTACTGTTTAAGATTGCTGAACGGAAGAAGGCTGATAAAGAGCGGAAATCAAAGTATGCATTGGACATAATTAAAGCGCACAAAAGAAGGGAATTAGAGCAACAAAGTCGAGAGGAGCGACAGCAGCAGAAGGAAAGACAAGAAGAGGGAGACCAATTTGCTGATAAAGAGGTAATCCTGCTTCACCTGAATGAAATTTTGTTGTTTTTCTATGTTGTGCTGGTAGCCGCAAATCGTTTTTTGGTCTCATTATAGTTAAGAGTCTGGGTTCCAGGTTTTCGTGACTGGTGCATATCGAAAACAGATGGAAGAGGTTCAGAAATTCCGTGAGGAAGAGGCTTATGAGAAGAGGTTTAATGGTAAGTAATAGCTTATTAAGTGCATTGTTGTTAAGTTAAAAAAAATCAAGTTTTCTTCTTTCCATTGTCATCCTTTACTTTATGTTTATTTAAGGTTGGATTGTTTATGAATATGCTTGAGGCAGAATATTCCAGAAGCGGTATAAGATCCCTCCCTCCCTCCAAATTTTTTTATAGAGCTCACCTCAGTGGAACATCAGAAAGCATGGCAAGCAGGTTTTGGACGTACCCTGTTGAATGAGTTGGCCAGAGGAGAGCAAAGTTTGATGGAAAAAGGCTCACTTCACCATGGCGAGGAGGGGGCTTCGACATCTGCGAAGGAAGCCGCTGCGAGTAAAACAAAGATCCGCAACATAAGGCGCAGGTGCTGTGAAGTGGTTTATGTTTTAATTCGTTCCCAGTCGTTCCATCTCCTTTTTTTTTGTTGCAGAAAGGTAAGCGATCAGCAGTCGTCAGATGAGGAATCGGAGGAAGAGGTGGTGGCAAAGAGTTCGGAAAAGAAGAATGTAAAAAAGAAATCGATCTATTCTGACGATGAAGATGACAGTCAACCTAAGTTCGAACCGCCGAAGAAAAATTTCCCGGGAGAGTTGAAACCAGGATTGAACCGGGTTTGTTTGCAATCTTTTGCAAAATTTCGATCTCTGTATTATGAAAATATGAAGACTATTGACCACAATAATAGATTTATCGGAAGGAGCCAGTACCCAGTCATTGTACGTTCTTGTAGAGGTTCGGGAACATGGTTATTAGCGATCATATGGCGCTTACAAAGTGACAGGTACAACTTCAGGAAAAGTCCGAACAAAGTAAAAGAAGTTTTATCAACTGGCTATCAAGTTGTAAAATTGGCATCTGAATCAGCGGCACAATAGATCATGCAGCTGAAAATTTGAACTTCGTAAAGTTTCGGGCGTGCCTGTGGTGTTGTTTGGTATCCTTGTTGGGGCTGAGTATGAGAAAGCATCCCGAAAACTGAGTGCACTTCATCCCCCAGGCCGCCCAGCTTTTTTAGTCCTTCATTCAAGACCCAGCTCTGGTCTTCACTCAAAACTATACTCAATTATAGGTAGTGAAAGCTCCTACGAAATCGGAGAAATTGAAAGAGCGTCAATTCACTCCCACGCCACCGTCTTCTGACAACGAGGATGTTCATTACCAGAAGAGAAGAAGAGAAAAGACTGAACAGAAGCTGGATAAGCGGCGAATAAGTAATGATCGTAAGGAGAGTACAGAGGTGAGTTTTTGTCAATTTTCCAGGTTCCCTTTTCTTGGCAAGATTTCGATATCCAGTTTGCAAAATTGTTTGATTCGCCTTTCAAATTCAAATATTGGATTTTTAGTCATTGAAGAAACGGATAGAGCCGAATAAAGAGGACAAGAAGGTGCGCCTGGCTCGCCTGAAGGAGATCTTGAAACAGCGCAACGGCCCAGAAGAAATCGAGGAATTCAGAAAACGATATTTGGAAAGGAAGGAAAGCGGCATTGTTGTACCTCCTTTGTAGTATTGTTTAATCTGTTTGTACTATGAAATTTGTTGTCTGGGAGTCGTCAACTATCAAATTTTCATTGCACTTTCGAATGCGATTGTAGAATATTATAATGACAGTTCACTTATGAAGATGAAAAGTTGAACGAGAGAAAGCTACCTTTTTGATAAGGGTTATTTGGATAAACCTTGTATTTAACATCCGTTCGAAATCGCAAAGACATTTGTCTGCACATATGATCAAATCTGTAGTTGAGGTCTCTTCCTTGAAAAAAAAA
>UZAF01017984.1:13265-30504 GCA_900617895.1 Haemonchus placei | reverse complement strand
ACAGGTAGGTCAATTCGGCGTCTAATTATAGCGGCGCTATCGATCGGGCGTCTATCAGCTGGATGGGCAGTGGGTAGGCTGACTAGCATTGACAGGAGGTTGAATCAGCTGGACGAGTTGCCCAGCTCACAAACCGAGTCGAATGGGCGGCGCCATGGAGGCAATTACGAGCCTATGTGCCCCAATAGCAAGGTGGGTGCGAAGGGCTGCGCCAAACGACATACACCCCTCTTCCCGGGCTAAACGAAGCGTTATTTGACTCTGGTCGGCCAACCCAAATTTAGCTTATCTTCTTTGAAGTCATATTTTGAAAAAAAAACTATATTGTCATGTCCAATGAATAAGCAGCCACCAATGAAGATAATTTATTGTTGTTGTTGTTACTTCTATTTGTTCATCGTTGTTTTATTTGTTGTGTATCACTTTGTTTTATCACTTTTTTGTATTTCAGAGAGCCCACATTTTTCATTTTCTGAGATGTAATGACCAGTAGCTAATGATGTGTAATGATCGGCTAACTACTGTTGCCTTGTAGGTAGCTTGACAAATGTCAGACAGCTCGTAACATCGTCACAGAGCTCTTCAAAGTTTTGCGTTGGTTACTAAATATTTGGAGCAGCTTCCAGCTTACATTAAGGCATACGCGAGCAATCCTTCAATTGGTGTTTAATGGTAACGATTTCTCGATAATTCGTTTTTCTTAGTCAAATTGCGTTTGCGTTTTGGACATTGAGCGCATTGTTCCAGCTTGTGGAATAGTTTGCAGTTGCAGTTTGCAGTGTCGCTATATGGACTCCACAATTGTGGATTTGGAAGCTTTAGCAACGCTAGTTGAAGTTATGGAATTTGTATTAACGGTGTATCCCGCACAAGAGCAAAAGCATATCAGAATTGAAGGCGCACAGGTTCCCAGACTCTTTTCGTAAGTTAATCGATCGCATCGAGACCAGCGTCAGGCCCAGGTTGACAGGCCGGCTGATGGAAAGCCTAGTCACAATAATCATGCCTGAAGTCTCAAAACTATCAGGGATAAAGCTAGGACGTCACCCGGAAGTGGCGCGTAGGACCCCCGCCTAGTCCTGTGGACAGCGTGCGAGGGCTACCGAGGAGTTAACGTCTCGACTAAAGAAGTTGGTTCGAATTGGGGTTCTAAATCGCTTGCTGGGAAGTATCGAGGGGTCGCCGATCTCACGAAGAACATCCAAGTCCTACCTTCAGGAGACCCGCAGGAAAGGAGCGAAATCCAGGGGAACTGGAGAGGGTTCAAGCTCTTCTACAACGGAGAAGACACAAAACGAAATAGTGTGGTCAGAGCAGGAGCAAGTCCCTCAAAGACTCTGTCTTCGCCTTTGAATTAGAACAGTTCAGCACTCGAATCATGACTGTTAGGTTAGACACGAAGGAGGGGTACTGGACAATAATATCAATGTACGTACCACATACCGGCTGCCCCGTCATCGAGAAGGATGAGTTCTGTCTAAGCCCTGACGAGGTCATCCGATGAGTTACGTAGGGGGACTATCTCACTATAGGAGGTGATTTGGGCACGTCGGCAGTGAAGGGAGGAAACTGGAAAGAGTACGTGGAGATAGAGGAATAGGAGTCAGAAACGAAGAAGGAGAGAGGGTGCTCGATCTGGCCATAGGCATCTTTCATAGTCCACGACCGGTCGCGCGACTGGTCGCCAGTCGCTAGCGACCGGTCGCGCGACCGGTCGTGGACTATGAAAGATGCCATAGCCCATGACTTGGCAGTCTTCAGCACCTTAGCGAAAAGGAAGGCTCAGAAGGTAATTCATAGCAGTGGAGTGAGAGAAACGGAAATAGATCATGTGCTCATACGAAGATCGTTCCTCAAAACCGTAAAGGACATCATGGTACTGCTTGGAGAAGATCTGGTTCCACAGCAAAGGCTCTCCTAGCAGGCATAACCATCGTTCTTCCCAAGAAATGGAGGACAAGAACGGAACAGAGAATCCGGTGGTGTTAGCTGTACCAAGCCGAAAGACAATTCAAAGAGAAGTTAGTGGGAGCTAGACTTCCAGATCCCGAAGGGCCGATCTAGTAGTAACGCCGAAAATGTCACTTTACGATGTGCGAAGGAAATGCTGGGGGAAATCGAGATGGATTACGAGGGAACAAGGAAGCATGGAGTGGAAAAAGGAAGTCCAGCAAGTTGTGTAGCAGAAGAAATCGGCCTACAAACGCTGGCAGTAGACACGAGCCTCAAAAGACCTAGCTACTACAGAACTTCCAAAAGGCTCGCCATCGGGGTAGTGTATTCGTTAGGAACAGCGAGGATGCAATCCTGAGGAAGCCTGGTGAGGTCAAACATCGGTGGGAGGAACACTTCCACAGGCTTCTTAATAACGAAGAATTCGCCCGCAAGATCAGCTTCAAACTAGAGGCAACGGCTGGTCCCATCGAACTCTAGACAGAGGATGATGTGCGCAGAGCAATAGGAAAGATGAAGGTTGGGAAAGCAACTGGTCCGGATGGGAAACCGATCGACGCATGGAGGACGCTCGGAGAGCACGGATTAAGATGGCTCACCCGATTCCTGAACACTGCGACCATTAAGGGAAGAATCCTAGAGGCGTGGAGGAGCTGCACTTTCCTTCCCATCTCCAAGCAGAAGGATGACGCGACGGGGTGTTCCAACTACCGGGGATCAGGTCGGCTGCTCACACGATGAAACTGTAAGCGGCTGGTCGACTCAAGATCGAGAGAATTGAGAGATTGGTTCCGCTCTCACAGGGGCAGTTCGGCTTCGTGCCTGAAAGGTCTACAACGATATCATCTTCCTAGCCAGACAAGATAGAGGAATATCGAGAAAAGCGTAGCCCTGCTGCCTAGCCTTATTCCACCGTCTACCGCGACGAGTCTTCTGGTGAGCGCTCGAAAACGAAACGTTCCCAAACACACGATCCCCTGGTCAAGGACATGTACGATAGCTCCACGATAACGATACGCACTCTACACAGCCAAATCGGGGCAATAAACGTCATGGTCGGTGTATGCCATGGATCAGCCCTCAGCTCGCTCCTTTTTCTGCTTACAACAGACGTCATCACAAACGAACTCTTGGATGGACCGCTGAAAACTATCCTCTATGCTAATGACATCGCTGTGATAGCGGAGAGCAAATATGATTTCCAGGACAAGCTCCAGAAATGGCAAAAAGTGCTGACGAAGAACGGGCGCGGTTGAACATGAATAAGTTCCTCAGCTTCGAGGAGTGCACGAAGCCAATCGTCGACGGTCGCGTAGAAGCTATCGAAAAGGTTCAGAAGGGGAAAAGGACTTTTATACCTAGGAAGTGATATAGCCGCTGATGGTAGCGCGGACCAGGCCGCAAAAGCCCATATGAAAGCGGCATGGACGAAGTGGAGGGGGTCCACCGGTACGATCTGCGACCGTCGGTGCTCCAGGACTGTCAAAGGAAAGATGTATCGAACAGTGGTAAGGCCCACGATGCTATACGGCAGCGAGTATTGGCCCGTGAGCAAAAACCATGAACGACAGCTCCACTTCGCAGAAATGAGAATGCTCAGATGGGCCTGCGGTTGGTCGCGGCTGGATCGGATCAGAACTGATGACGTCGGGGCGGCTATGCTCAGCTGAAGATGAGAGAGAATGGCTGCGTTAGTTCGGGCATGTACTAACCACAGAATCACCCAATACGGAGGCAGTGGAGTTCGAAGCTGAGGGTAAGCGCCCACGAGAAACCCCAAAGAAGAGATGGGGGAAGTGATCAAGAAGGGTTTCGCCGAAGCTAAAGTATCGGCTGAATATACCGTAGATAGGAAGAAGTGGAGACGGCTAACAAGAACAGCGGACCCTGCGGCGCGCGGGATTAACGCTAGGGAGAAGAAGGAGAAGGCTTAATCGCATCCAGAGTAGACCATGTTCTTATAATTTGCGATAAATCACTATCATAAGTCTGCTGAGATAATAGTGATTTGTGGTCACGTTTGAATACCATTGGAAATTCGGCTGTGGAAGTGAAGTCGGCGCAAAATTGAAAACATTGTTCTCACTGATAGTAAATAATCACGGATGTGTAGAATTGGGTAATTTATGATCTTATGCGCGATGTTAAGAAGTGTTATTCGTTTCATGATTCCGTTGGTAAGCATTTCACTTTTCGCTTTTCATTTCGCTTTTCGCTTTTCATTTCGCTTTGAAACTCAGCGCTTCCGCTTGAGTTGAATCCAAGAGACTAATTACCGTTTCCTGCACATTTTTTTCTATCTACTTATGGTCGCTTCCCCAGATCCCACCAACTGTCTTTTTGCATGACCTCGCAGGATGTGCCCATTGCATCGCAAGCGCTGTTCACTCATCTCCAGCTGGGTCGCAGTTGTCTGATGATCATTATAGCGTCCTCTTTTCTGACAAAATCTAAACGCGTCAACTGCTAGCCCTTCTCAACATATGTACTTCTGCATAGTGAAGTGCCTTTCATAATTCCTATGTAATGGCCAACACTCGCTGCATAGAGCATCGTGTGCTCTATGAGCCATTCTTTTGTCTTTCGCCATTTCTTTATGAGCCTTTCTTTTTAGATTCCTGAAGCACCCTCGTTCACAAACGATGCCATTGAATTTCACCCTTACTTGATCCATGCCGCGTTTACTCGTGCCTTTGCAGCCTGGTCCACTTTACTGTCAGTGGTTAGATCACTCTTCCCAGGTATCGGAGTCCTCTTATAACGACTTCCTTGTGGCAGTCCATGGTTGGCTTTCCTTCGAGCTCTAAAAAGTTTGACCTTTTCACCTTTAGCCAGAGACCATTCTTTACCCGCACCTCCTACCAGTTCTGCAATTTTCCTGGGAATCTTCCTTACTCTCCGCTATCAGCGATGTCCTCAGTGTAGAGAATTGTCTTTAGTGATCCTTACATGGGTCCTTCTGTCATAACATTCAATATTAGCAGAAAGAGGAAAGAGCCTTGAGCTGATGCCAACCAAGACGTCTTCTGCTCTTGTGAAGTCATGAGGTTGCGGTAAGGGTGTAGCTGTCTTTGACCTATTGTACACGTTCGTAATCAGGGAGTTCTCTTGCTCTGAGACGTTCCATTCGACCGCTCCCCAGAGCTCGTGGAAGGCTGCCGAAGGCTTTCTCCAGGTCGAGGAAGGCTTTCTAGCAGGGTCTGCGATTTACTCGAAACTTCCTTATCTTCAGTCTAGCTATGGAGATAGTACTCATTAAAGACCTTTCAGGCATGAATCGGAACTTACGGGTTCTCGAGATATCAAGACAAGTTCCATCAATCTTGAATCGGCTACTCGTTCGTCCAGTTCCATGGTATGCGCAACCAATCTTATCCCACAATACTCAATCGCGCCAACTTTTGTCTGGAACCGGAAACGACGGTGCAGCTTCTGCACGCTTCAGAGGTTCTTCCTTTGGCAATTACGTTGTTCAAGACTTGCATGAGAGGTCCAGTGCCACGCCCTGCCAGCGCTGTAATGTTTCGAAGGATCAACCAATCTCGCAACCTCCATTTTTCCCATTGCTCGGCGCACCTCATCCTTCGTCCATACTCCGACGGTGCGAGATGCTGGCTTCTATAATAATTGCGGTTCTCTTAATAGAAGCCTCCGCCAAAAGTCTTCGATGTTCTTCCCACCTGTGCTTGTCATTGGCTGACTTTTTTTAGGGTGGCACCTTCTCTGTTCCTTCCAGCCTCCACAACCCCAGTGTTGAGTAGTCCGTTGCCGGCCTTTTGACGGATGGGAAGCAAACTTATCCTTTCTATCATTGAGCTTCTCGTCCAAGACATCCATTTCCACATTTTTTTTACCTTCTGTTCTTCAACCTGGACGAGCTACTTGTAACCTTTATAGACAGCTAGGTCTTCTGGAGCCCGCCTCTTTTGCTCCTTGCAAGCGATAGGGTGACTTTCATATCTCAGCTGCCGGTCTGCTGGGTCGATCCTTCTGAATCCGGGACTAGCTTCCTGTAAACTCCATTCAAGGTCTTCCTTCCCAGCTTGGTACAGCTTCAGATGCCGTATACTCTGCTCCGTTTTACCCTTGGCTTTCTTGCGAAGTGCTTTGGCTACATCTACTATGGCTACACCGTTTATTGCGGAGTTACGAAAATTCTTCACTAAGCAATTCGCGATGCCCTTTACAGTTTTTAAAGAACAATATTCTTAGTGGGTGTTTTATATTCGTTTGTCTTCCTCCGCTATAGTCATTTCCTAAGCTCCTTCTCTCGAGAAGAACGTATTGCAGATTACTAGATCGTGGGCTTTCACTAGGTCAAGGAACCTCCTTTTCGTGAACCCTTTCTAGATCTCTTCGTTCACTGCTAATGTGGCCATTCGTATCCCAAGTCACGGCGAAGTAATCCTTATTGGAGGTGTCCTAATGGCTTCGTCAAGGTCCAGGCGGAACTCATCCTTCATTTTTGAGGCAGACGGCTTGCGGTGCGTTCACGAATATTACTGTTCAGTACGCTCTTTCTTGTACATTGATCCGGAGTCGAGGCGGAGAAGGTTTATTGCTGGAGACGAACTGGACACAATGATAACTAGTGAAAAGGCCGGGTTTATATACCAGTTGGCCTGGTCAAATACCCTGGTCAAATTAGAGTAATACCAGATCAAAACCTACAATTTGGCGCCTAAGAGGTGATCTTTAATTGACTATGGTAGACCACATGGATAGCTAGAAGCCTACAACACCTCCCCTTTTGATTACAAAGAACATATGTAGAGTCGACAAAACAACAAATTAGAACAAGTCATGAGGAGTATGATTTCTTTTTCGGGTCTACCATTAGTCGGCGTGGTGAGTGGCGAGTCCGTAGTGAACGTCGCAGTCGCGGTGTCGACGGCGGAGTTGGACGGTGAGCGGCCTCGTGATCCGGCGTCGTCAGATTGCGTGGAGTTGACGTCGTACCGTTCAGCGGCGTCGGTTGATCTCTGTTTCCATTAGCTTCCTTGTGGAACGGAATGGTATCGAACACATCGAGTAGTTGGTTGACTACTGGCTGACTGTCGCGTGGCCTCAACTGGTTGGCGTGTCTTGTACATAGTGAGTTTCCGCAACGTACGTGATACATGACGTTTCCGAGGCGTCTAGCGATGATTCCAGGTGTCCAAGTAGTTTTTGCTTGACGATAGTCCTTGGCGTAAACAGCATCATCCACGTTGAAGTGGCGTGATTTGACTCCCTGATGTCTGTTGAACTGATCCTCCATTTTGGTGACACGACGTCCTGTGTTGCTTCTGAGGATGGCATCATCAGGTCTAGTTTAGTGCGAATACGGCGGCCAAGAAAGTTTTCAGCAGGTGACAGATGATTTGGTCCGGATGGGCAGGGTGTCGACCGGTAGGCCATCAGAAAAGCCTGAAGTGCTTCTATCGTTGGTTCCTCCCCTTCAATTTGGCCAATCCTCCTGTATGTATGTATGTATGTGTATGTGTCTACGAAGCGTCCCGCTTGCCCATTGCTCTGCGGATGAAAGGAAGGAGATCGAACATGTTTGATTCCTCGACGTCGGCAGAAATCCACAAATGCTGCTGAAGTAAACTAGGTGCCGTTGTCCGTGATGAGTGTCTGCGGATTTCCGAACTGTGCGAGGACTTTTGATAAAACTTTGATTGTTGCCGACGTGGTGATCGAATTCATCTGGATAATTTCGGGCCATTTAGAGAATGCATCCACGATGACGAGGTAAAGGTTGCCGTCGAGAGGCCCTACGAAGTCGGCATGCACTCGAGCCCACGGAGTGAGTGGCCTCGGCCAGGATTGGAGCTCGGCCTTCACAGGATTTTTGGCCTGTTGTGCGCATGTAGTGCAGTTTCTGACGAGCTTCTCTATATCTGCTTCCATCGACGGCCAATATACATAGCTGCGAACCAGCAACTCATCCTTGTTTGATCTGGATGAGCTTTGTGGAGCGCTTGTAGAACTCGACGTCGAAGAGACTTCGGAATTACGAGACGGTTTGACGTGAGCAGACATGAGCCGATGGTGATTGTGACTCTCGTCGATTGTAGTATGGCCAGAGAGGTGAGTCACGGTTCACTTTTGGCCATTTCCCAAAACATATGTAGCCGGTAACTTGAGTCAGAGTATGGCCGGCAGTGGTTGCCGCTTGGACGGAGCTGAATGAGACCGGTAGTCGATGGCAATTGCCCATTGCTTCGGCGCAGAGATCAGCGTCAACTGAAGCAATGACTCGGTCTTCTGGTTCCGGCGATTGAGTTCAATCAGTCGTGAAAGGGCGTCGGCTTGTCCAAATTCGCTCGTCTTGACGTACTGGATGTTGAAGTTGTAGTTCAGCAGCGTAGTTGCCCATCGTTGAAGGCGATTGGCAGTGTAGACTGGAACTCCTTTTCGCGTCCCGAAAATGGAGATGAGCGGTTTGTGATCCGTCCTCAGCGTGAAGTCGATGAAATTTTTGGACGGCAAAAATGATAGCCAGGGCTTCCTTCTCGATCTGGCTGTACTTCTTCTGTGTTGGCGTCAAGGTTCGGCTAGCGTGGTATATAGCTTCTTCGTACCCGTCGGGGAATCTCTGTGAGAGGACAGCTCCGATTCCGTAATTGGAAGCGTCTGCGGCGACGATAAGCGGCAGGGCAGGATCGTAGTGCGCAAGGAGGTCGGATTTGAGAGTCTTCTTGATCCGGTCAAAGCAGGATTGACATTCCGGTGACCATGTGGATGCGGTGTCCTTCTTGGTGAGTGCGTCCAGTGGAGCGCGTAGATTGTGCAGCTCACGGACAAATGTTCCGTAAAAGTTGACCAACCCGAGGAAAGCTCTCAATTGGCTGACGTCTTTTGGTATCGGCATCTTCTGGATTGCTTCGATTTTGGTCGGGTCTGGTCGTCGTACTTCGGCATCGATTATGAAGCCAAGATAGCGAATTTCGGTGTGCAAAAGTGAGCACTTTTCCAAGCGTAAATGGAATCCGGAGTCTTGAATTCGCCTGAAAACTTCCTCTAGGCGAGAGTTGTGCTCCTCTATAGTTTTCCCGGTGACAATGATATCGTCGAGGTACGCTGCAGTGCCAACCAGTCCTGCAATCAAGGTGTCCATTTGCTGTTGGAAAATTGCAGGAGCCGCTTTCACTCTGAAAGGTAAGCGATTGAGGCGATATAGGCCGCGATGTGTGTTGATTGTGAGCAGCTGTCGCGATTCCTCGTCCATTTCTACCTGTAAGTAGGCTTCGGCTAAGTCTAGTTGGGAAAAGTACCTTCCTCCATTGAGCTTAGCAAAGTCTGCACAAAGACGGATTGATCCATTCTTCTTCTGAACGACGACTACCGGTGCGGCCCAGTCGGAGTGTTCGACCGGCGTCAGAACCTTTTCAGCTACCAGGCGATCGATTTCTCGGCTGATCCTTGGCTGAACAGCGTATGGAACCGGACGAGCTTTCCGGAAGACAGGAGTCGCGTCCGACTTGAGCTTGAGCGAAGCTTTCGTTTTTGTGCAGCACCCCAGTACTGGGGCGAATACAGCAGGGAACTGTTTCCGGAGCCGTGTGGTGAGGGATGTTCGTACAGTAGCCAGTGTTGAGTCGGATATGGCACTGCATCTAATACTTCCAAAGAGGCGATCGAAGAGCGGTTCGTTGGAAGTTAAGGTGCAGTGCCATAGCGGCTGTGCGATCCAGTCGAATCCCAGTAGCGAAGTGGTGTCGGCCACATGACAGGTTCCACTTCCTTGGCGTTCATCAATGGCGAATTTGCACTTGAAGTAGCCGCGAACATTGATTTCCTTGTTGTTTGCGGATTTGAGCTTGAATAGCAATGGCAGCAGCTTCGGACGGCCGATGGCGATCCAATCCCTCTGACTCAGAAGAGTGACGTCTGCGCCTGTATCTAGGCGCATGCGTGTGGAGACTCCATTGATCTCCACAGTCCGGTAGATGCGTTTGATTGGAGCTGTGTCGGCGATGGCGGAAGCGGCGACGACAACTTGGTTGGCCCTTTTCCGCTTTTTCTTCAGGTTTGAGGTTCCCCTCATGTTGAAATTCTTGCAAAATCCCTTCTTGTGCCTGAGACGGTTGCATGCGTGACAGCGTTTTTCGATGAAGTCGCATTCCTTCGCCCAGTGGGGTCCTCCACAGCGGAAACATGGCGGAGGCGGTTCTCTGTTTTGACCCTTCTTGGTCTCCATCGCGTTGATTTCAGATGGGGGTGCAGCTGTCGACGATGGGCTGCACATAAGTTTGGCGTCCTGTCGAAGGTCTAGAATTTGCTGAATTTCAGCGCTGAGCTCCCTCAGTGTAGTTTCAGGACTATTCTCCAGTTTGCGTAGAGCGTGAGTGCGAATGTCGGCGTATTCGGGTGCCGCCAAGCCACAGATCCAGACGAGGCACTTCATTTGTTCGGCCGTGATGGCGTTGAATTCGCCATTTGATGACGTCGATTCACTAACCCAGTATAGTCGCGGAGGCTTTCACCGTTGCACTGGGTTTTCAGGTGGGCGTAACGGCGGGCGAAGACTGACATGTTGTGCCCGAACAGTTCCTGCAGCGTCCTCACAGTCTCCGCCGGTGAGATCTCGCTGCTTTCCTTGGAAGAATATGGTTGGTGAAGTGGGCGTAGGCAGGTGCATCGAGCTTCGACACAATGAGGCGTGCCTTTGCTGCTTCGTCGAGAGGAGCACCATCCTGCGTAATGATGTCCTCGTAACGGCTGTACCAGACGTCGAAGGTGCAGCCGTTTTCCGAGTCGTGCGTGAACTCGGGCAGCCGTGCAGATAACGAGTTAGTGACGAACTCGGCTGATGTGGCGTGAGCGGTCGTTGATGAGGATGTCATCGTCGAGAACATGCCTTGCATCTCCTTCATGACGGCTTGTAGCATATTCTCCTGAGCTGCAGCTTGAGCACTGGCTTGGGGGCACTAAGAATAGCACGTAGTGTGTCAACATCCATCGTAGTCGGCGTTGCTTGCTAGAGTTGGCTGCTCGGCGTAGACGATCCTGATCGCCAGTTGATGTGGAGTCGAGGCGGAGAAAATTTATTGCTGGAGACGAACTGAACACAATGATAACTAGTGAAAAGGCCGCGTTTATATACCAGTTGGCCTGGTCAAATACCCTGGTCAAATTACAGTAATACCAGATCAAAACCTACAATTTGGCGCCTAAAAGGTGGTCTTTAATTGACTATGGTAGACCACATGGATAGCTAGAAGCCTACAACATACATACGCTCTTTCTTGTACATGCTCGCAGACATAGTTTGGTCCCTGGTCCTGCTGACGGGCACAGAATATTTAAAGACACAGTTGTCGATAAAAATGTTTCCCAAGATTTCCAAGGAAGAAACTGTGGCCTTTATCAGCAGAGGACACTGGGTCGCAGTGGCCCTTCAAAATGCGATGTGTACTCGTGTACGTGTTTGGACGCTGTTTGAAATCCTCATACCAAATCTGCGAAATGATTCTGGGAGCAAAGTTACGGAAACATTTTTCATGTGATAAGGGTTTTGCCGAGCTTGTATCGAGATCGAGTCCTCAAGCCAAATGTGAAGCGATGGCGCAGCAGGTAAGGCAATGGACTCTCAGGCGTGACATGATTGTTTGCATCCCGTGTGCGTGAACTAGTTTTGCATTTTTATAAAATGTATGCTAAAGGCTTGAAAATGCGTTTTACACCTTCCTTTGACTAGCTACAGCCCTCCCTAGCAATAAGGAATATAGAAAATAATTGCTGGATAAAGACAGAACTGACCTTATTTGAGTTGAAGAGGGATGTTTCTGTATAACAGAGATCAAACACGCGAGATTGTGAAATTTCGAAATTATTCCTGCACTACGGGTTAAAAGGATTGGAGTGGCTCATTATGCGGAGCGCTCCTTTTCGAATGGAAATGGTTCTCAACCTTTGAAGCACGGTGAAGCATACTGCTCTCATAATATAGAATCGGTGACATGTTTCGTGAGGCAAGAGGTGTAATAATGGGCACTCAATGACCGAACATGACGTTGAAATTCAGAGTTTCAAAACAGCACCGATTTTTCCACAGTAAAGACATTGCATGTGAAAGGTCTATCGTTCTCATCGTTGTTACCGTTCCCGTGGAGGTAAAATGGGGAGCAGCATTGCCAAAGTGTTGAGATGAGCCAAAAGGGAAATCTACAGTTTCTCGCAACTTCTGTTCAATTCCTAATGATATTCGGCAATAACAGAGCGCTGTTTGCTCTTCCTAAGTGGAGAAGTGCAATTCATAGTGGCCATAGAAAGGTAGAAGATGATGATCATTCCATTCTGGACTGCAGAAGAAATGCTTTCTGGTAAAGTCATAACACTTGAACAAGCGTTCTCTTCATTTTTAAGCAAAACTCATTAGTCTTTGTAAGATTCCAGAACTTTTGAGGATGTTCCATCTGTGACCAGAAGGCTGAATAAGATCACTATTTTCGCCGTTTACGGAATAGCTACGTAAATTGTGGTAAAGGGTATGCCAAACTATGGAGCAAAGTCCCCTACTAGTCTTTCTTCTGGCGACAGAAAAGAATAGATCCAGTCGAGGGGTCAAAGTGCTTGACAACGGTCCATAAAGGGCCACCTGAAAGAGGTGAATCGCGTTGAGCAGCTCGGCTTTTGCGGCACTACATGAGCACCAAGCGGAACAAGCTAACTACTGCAGAGAAAACCCATTTTGAGCAAGTATTTTTGAAATTGGCAATCATAACAACGATGCTACATAGGGACCTCTTGATTTACGGAAGGTGCAATACAACATCTTTTAAGAAAGGTGGTTCTCGACATCCTTTGTGACTAGGATGTGCTCAGTCGATGGGAGATGTAAAACTGATTTGCCTTTAACATATGCTTTATAAAAAGGCGGAACAAGTTCACGCACACTGGATGCAAACCCTTATGCCACGTCTGCGAGTCGGGTGCCTTAGCTATCCCGCTATTGCTAGACATCTGGCTTAATAACTCGACCTGGATACATGCTCGACAAAACCCTGTATCAAATGGAAGAAATGTCTCATGACTTTGCTACTAAAATCTTTTCGCAGACTTGTAATGTGGATTTGGCAACAGCGTTAAAAACCATGTGGGTATTCATACATCTCATTTTGTACGGCCATGGCGACTCAGTATAATTCCTTCGCAAATATGCCATGTGGGCGCAGTCGGAACCAGAGACTGCGCTCATTGGGCCGTTGTAGAGGCTGGACCATCCAAGATGGAGCCCAATGTTAGAAATTCAAACTACTAGTCATGTCCCATTGCGACAGTTCAACCGATTTCGGGCGTTGTAGTCAGCTCTAGACGCAATTGCTCTCAGAGCTGACTACAATGCCTAAGAGCAACAATACAACTGAGATCTATCTCCCAAGTACGTCTTACCTGCCAATTCTGTCATGGTAATCTAGTTCGACCCCCTATTTCCACTACTTTCAAGAATCCTTGAATTTCACGATTTGTGCAGATTTTCACGCTGTCACTGCTGTACAGTGCGCGTCAATTGCATAAGCCATCCCCTATTTTTTCTTTTATCTAAGTTGTTAGGCAACACTGCGAGCTGAAATGTTGGCCAACAGTTACTGAGTGAACAAGAGTCTCTACAAAGCATAAACATATTTGAACGCTGCGGTAGCGCCTTTTTTTGGCGAGAAAGTGAAAATTAGCCGCGTCAATTGCTTATGCCATGCCGTCATTCCTACTAAACATCTCAAGTCCGCGCAGCCCTACCGCCTTCTGTCCAAAGCTGTCCTGTCCGCAATCCAAAGTAGTCCACCATGCCTAAGGGTCGTCGTCTATCTTCAACAGAACAAAGCCATATTCTATCGCTTCCTCAAGCAGGCCATAGCAACAAGGCCATCGCGGGACAATTCGACCGATCCAGACGCTGCATCGACGGTTTCGTGAGGAATCCTGCGGCATACGGTCAAGCACACGGAGGAGGACGTCCACTCAAATTGACACGAGCCGACCACAGACTGATCGCTAGATTGGCTTCCAATTCAACCATGAGTGCCAATCAGATTCGTCCACGACTTTCACTAAATGTGTCGACTTCCACTGTATTGCGAGCTATTCGTCGTCAAATATTCTNATCTTCAACAGAACAAAGCCATATTCTATCGCTTCCTCAAGCAGGCCATAGCAACAAGGCCATCGCGGGACAATTCGACCGATCCAGACGCTGCATCGACGGTTTCGTGAGGAATCCTGCGGCATACGGTCAAGCACACGGAGGAGGACGTCCACTCAAATTGACACGAGCCGACCACAGACTGATCGCTAGATTGGCTTCCAATTCAACCATGAGTGCCAATCAGATTCGTCCACGACTTTCACTAAATGTGTCGACTTCCACTGTATTGCGAGCTATTCGTCGTCAAATATTCTTGAGGAGGGAGAGTATGAAGCCAGCTCCCCGTCTGACCAGGAGCCATCGCGAATCCCGACTCGGGTTTGCAAGAAAAATTTTTTCAAGGAACTGGAGAAAGGTGAGGTTTTTGACACATTTCAGAAAGTGCATTACTAAGCTCCTACATGGTTTAGATGATTTTTTCCGATGAAGAGGAATTCAATCTGGATGGTCCTGACGGGCATGTTTATTACAGGAGGGATCTACGAAAGGAGCCTAGGATTTTGCGAAACGTGTATTCGGCGGAGGAACTGTTATGGTATGGGCGGCCCTCTCTTCCTATGGAACGCTGGATATGAAATTCATCTCCACGCACATGGATTCGCAAGAGTATCAAGATATTCTCCAGCGCAGTTTGCTCCCTTACCTCCACGATCATAGGCGAAAACAAAACTCGATTTTCAACAGGATAACGCTCCTGCAAACGTCTCGCGTTCAACTTTGGAGTGGCTAGGGGATCACCATGTGGATGTATTGGACTGGCCTCCATGCTCCCCGGACCTAAACACCATAGAGAATCTCTGGGGTATCTTGGTGCGCAGGGTCTTTGCCGGAGGGGTCCAGTATGACAGTGTTTCTTCGCTGAGAGCAGCCATTCTAAGTGCATGGAACTCAATTCCAGAAAATGTTATTCAAATCTCGTTGACAGTATGCCAAATAGAATCTTTGAAGTTATTCGTAAAGAAGGTGGTCCAACTAAGTAATAATGTTTTACCAATTGTAATGTTTTACCAATGTTTCTATGAATAGGTGTATGTCTCGCATATGTGAGTCTCTGACACAGTCCTTTGTAGTGCAGTATGTCACATGTGACTGAAGTAGGTAGGAACCGAGATAATAGGAAAATGTGGGGGTGGCATAAGCAGTTGACGCACGCGCACTGTAGTCACCATTGATTCGTGCCTTTTCCATTGCAGTAGAACTTGACACCTTCCCCACGTCATCTGGCCTTTACTACTTCCCAGCGTATCTCCTATAGCATAAGACTTGGATGTTTCAGTGCTTCTTCCAATCAGCATCCTCTCCGGACTTCTTAGTTGGCGAATCGTCATCCCAATTCGTGCTTACTTCTCTCGCCGAGCTCGCTTACCTCGGCAGCCCAACTGGCTACATTACTAGGGTGGGGGTTGTAAGCGATACTTCGGTGTGACGTCATATAACTAATTTTCCTAGTGAACTCATCCACGTTTGCCGTGACGGGTTCCCTCATCAACAGTCTGTCGATCTGTGACTGACTTTGATATCGGCACCATTTTTGCAGATTTGCGAGCATGGTTTCTGCCATGGCAGGAATCGAACCGTGACCTTCTGAGTGAAGTGTAGTGCAGTGCGACATGAGCCCATGCAAAATCCATGACTGCACTAACCTCTATTGTCATGAACCGAGTTGGCTAAAAGCTCCACAGGAATAGTTCAAAAATATACGTTACGTAGGCTTTTAGGCTTTTACGTTAGGTAAAATTAAACAGTAAGCTATGTTAAGATTACTTTTGTAGTACGAATTTAGGCTTGAGCGCTAAAAAACAATTTCTCTTGAGGCATTGCAGTGTATTAGTTTTTAACACTTATGCCTAATCAGTCAATTGAGGACCTCTTGAAAACTATAAGTTTTGTTAGCTAAATTTTTCCGCATGATTTGAGAGGTAATATGATACTGTTAATCACTACAAAGACAGGGCCTTTCCGCCATTTCATGTCATATCATAAGAAGTGGAATTTTTTGATTTTATGGTTAAGGTGGAACACGGCGATTCTGGAACGTATCAATGCGTTGCTACGAATATGGTTGGAGAACGAGTGTCAAGTCCTGCCCGTCTGAGTGTTTACGAGAAACCAACGTTCCTGGTTAGTGCTGATCTTTTGTTTTTGTAGTCGGAAAGTTACCGCTAATTTTGGATCACTCGGTTTTTCAACTCTTTTATGGAAAGTACTTGACACAACCTCAACGAATTCTACCTTTTCATTGAATGCGTGCATTCCCCTATATTTCTGTCCGATGTGCATTAAGATTCCCAGAATTCTGTTTGTGTAGAGCCGAAGTGGAAGTGAAAGACCACTGAGAGCATTTTCGACACCCAGTGCTTTCTTTCTACCGCAAAAGCAATAGTGCCGCTCAAGCTTTGAGAACTGTATGTGGTATCTAGAGGGAGAATGCTTAATCAGAACGCAAGGTGCGTGACTGGATTGCAAACTGTGGACAGGATGAAACCACCCGTGAATATTGGCAACTGTCGTGGAGACCACCTTCAGTGATAGCAACAAATCAAAAAGGTTATCAAAATAATCGGCGCATAGATAATCGTGAAATAGTGGGAAGGTTCAATAAGTCGAATTCGACCAGTCATTACTATTTGATAAAACTTGGTTTAGTGGCCGCCTCGATGTTCGGGTACATTACAAAGCCTCAATGTTCAGGTTCTTCACGAACTGAGTGGGCGTAGCCTATGCGCTTCCGTGATGGTTGGGGGACGAAACTTCCCCCCGAATTCCCACGGCCATCGGCAGTGGTTCCGCGGCAACTGCCCTATCCTTCCAATGGAAATTCAAATCTTTCCCAATATAGCGCGCGATCGAGTGTGCCAAGCGTGACAAACCATTCGGGCAGAAATATCAGACCCGTGAGGGTTTCGTCCCTTGAACGTGACGAAAGTCAGCACTTTCAGAAACGCAGGGTAGCGAGAGATGAGGAGTGGGTTGTTTGCGAGAACGTATAGTGGAAACCATCGTGGAGTGATACTGGTGACTTGCCACTAACCACTCTAGAAATGGAAATCCACCATGCGCTAAAGATTGTACCCTTAAACTGGTGTGACTGGGGGAGTAATCTATTACCAGATACATGCATTATATATATATATATATATATATATATATATT
>UZAF01017984.1:0-10798 GCA_900617895.1 Haemonchus placei | reverse complement strand
GAGAAACGCAAACAAACTCCTTAGCCAAACAACCTCACAACACCATCAACAAAACACTAAAGAATAGCAGTTAGACGCTCAGAACTTAGAATAAAGTTTGAAGCAAGCAGTAGTGAAATAAGTAAAATCGAGGAGTATTTACCACCTAATAACTATCATCGAGGATATTTGGCAATTTGTATGTATGTATGTATGTATGTATGTATGTATGTATGTATGTATGTATGTAGGCTTTCCGGACGTCCCTAATTTCCTCGTTTGGAAGGTTTTTCCAAAGCCACGATTCTACGCTGGCGCATCAGCTCAAATCCCTTCGAAGAAAGACGTCGATTGGCTACTTCTGGGCTACTAGAACTGCGAATTACCTTAGGTGATGTGGGTCAACATAATGAATTGGGACAAGCTTTCGCATTGCTCATGCCATTCCATTCCGTGAGTTCCGACGTAGACTTCTTCGGCCGTTCCTCTGGAGTCAATCTTGGCGTTGAAATCGCCAGCGATGACCTTGAAAAAAGTATGGTCTTCTCTGTAGAGCCTCTTCAGATCCATATCCTTCCGACTCTTCTTCGCAGTTGATGTTGGTGCGTAGGCAACGAAGATTGCTACAAGCTGTGGTGCGTAGGCAACGAAGATTGCTGGAAGCTGGGGTTGAGTCACATTTTCTTAGTCACAAAGGTTCGATTCGGGCTGTCAGCTTTTCGTACGGACCGGTGTTCATGGCAAATTACGTATTGGCGCGGACCCTACGCCGCCAATGCCTCTCTATCGAATGTTCTTAGAAACAGTTCTCCTCCAGTCTCAAATTGAGGGAGCCCCCAACGCTACCGTATTGAGGGCTCCCACTGATTCAGGGAAATGGGGCCAATTTATATTACTGTTTTTGGCAAATGGGCTCCTAACGAGTAGCTTGCCAGGCTCTAACGTGGGGGTGGGTTGATTTCGGTTGCTAGTCAGGCTATCCCGGATGGACGAGGGGCTTCGATTTTGGAGACGGCCCCGAATCGCCTCCCAGATAGTTCAAAATCACTCGGATGTAAGCTTTTGGTTGAGTCGACGGGCTGGATACCAACTGCACCCACAGACTCACCACACACGTATGCGTGGACACGCCTGTGTGAAACAGAAAGTATACCGACCAGCACAGCAGAAACAGGGAGCCCTTAGTCGAATTCACCTGCGTCTCTGGGCAAGTTCGGCGACTTTTGGCCGAGGATCTACTCCCCTATACGCCCCTGGGGATGCCCTAGAGAGCGTCGTCGCTGAGCGGCTAGGATCATTCAGTGATAGGGAACCCTTAGTGAGATCCGTAGGTTTTCAAAGATAGGATCATCAAAGCAGTTCGCTTTCGAGTCGGTCGTGATCATTGCTGGCACATAAAATGGAGGATTAGGTCCTATCGAATGTTATATCAGCAAATAGAACGATGGCGCTCATGCAGAAATATGGGAAGTACACCTTCACAAGGAAAGTGATTAATAAAACAGAGAAAAGTTTTTTAGAGGGGTCACGGTCATTGGGAAGACTCCTTTGGTTTTGTGCGTACCGGTGTGAGAGTTGACAAGGACGTGTGCCCAAGGCAAGAATCAAGAACGGCCGAACAGAAATAGAGCAGGGATACGCGCGCAACGTGCGAGAAGTTCGACAACAGACTTGGGACCTCCATCGCAGACTTTGGACCTCCATCACATGTTAATGGCGCGCTATCACTGGCATAATTCAGAATTTGGGTATCGAGTCCATCCAACTCGCCGGAGTCGGTTAATTTGTACCATGCTTATATGTAGGGATAAAAGCACTGAGATGTGTTAGGTTGATGCATAATTATTGCGGATTTTTTCGCGACCTTTTTTCTCTTGATAGAATTTGAAAATTGAGTCCAGTTTTTTTCTAGAAATGATCTACTTGATTTCCTCTACAAGAATGTACCTAGAAAACCATCCGCATATTCGCGATATCAGGCTTAACTACTTCGAGAAAGATTGGAAGGTAGCGCAGTCATTCCGCGATCTCAGTAACTTTTCAGCGATCGTTCATTAGGTGATCTAGTGAAAGTACACATGATTTCCTGGTGGTCGAACACGGTCAAATACGGTCAAAGATTTTGATATTTCCTATTTCCCCGCATTTTACCTGCCTCTATACATTAGGTTTATGCATAATTATTGCGGATTTTTTCCAGCAAATTTCACTTAAAGAAACTATAGAAATACTAAGCGAAGACATATTCAAATAATTACTCCGGAACTTGTTCAACCTCTACGTCGAGTACTGCTTCCCATTGATTAGTTAGTCGGATCCAAATAGCGAAGAAGTTTTGATCCTTACGGGCGATCCACGCCTTGACATCGGCCATCTAGTCATCCAAATCGACGTAGCTTCTATTCTCTAGCCATTTTTTCGATGAACGGTTGACGAGATAATCAATCCATAAAAGTTTCTGCTGGTGAATATGGCAGATTTAGGGGCAGATCCCATTTCTTGGTTGGCTCTGGCTCATTGTTCGATCGCCGAAAAGTTACTGAGATCGCGGAATGACTGCGCCACCTTCTAATCTTTCTCGAAGTAGTTAAGCCTAATTTTGCGAATATGCGGATGGTTTTTTGAGTATATTCTTGTAGAGAAAATCGGGTAGATTATTTCTAGAAAAATCTCGAACTCAATATCCAAATTCTATCGAGAGAAAAAAAGCCGCGAAAAGATCCGCAATAATTATGCATCAACCTGATAATATATTGGCAAGAAAGTTCTGTGATAAAAAGGAAGTCATTTTAGGTTGTCCCATCGCATTACATATATTCCTTGTCGCACGACTTGGATTGACTTTTTTGGGAACTTACAAAGCAGAAGCAGTCTAACTTGCTTGAGGTCGAGAGCAACACTTTCAACCATGATTTTTGCGAAATGCTACAGTAGGTATTGGTTGAAGAACACTTAGCCTGTATTCACACATGTTATCGACTCTACTGCGATGTGAAAAAGCTAGGTAGCTTACTTCCCACCAAGTAGTTAACTTTTTAAAGGATTTGCAGAAGCAATTCTGTTCATTTTCGTTCTTCAGGTGGGTTTTGTTGGATTTTTCTGAGTCTAGAGTTGTTTGATGATTCTTTTGCTCTGTTAGCCGATCGCTTCCAGTAATGGGACAAACCTTCGGTTATTACTCTTTGACTGTATAGCAGCTTTTCGCCATTGCCGTAAGCAGGGAATGATCCATGCCCAACCTTCGAGGCAGTTTGCTGTCTCAACGTTTACGATTACGAAGGCTGTCGGAGTCTCGCACAGGTCCAATCAAACGAGCCAGCTGGGCAGGATCACCACTTCTGAGGACGGCAGTAAGATCACCGGTACCTCGAGCCAAGATTCCAGGCGAACATTTCCTGATAGGTTGGCTCAAGTGTCGTTGACGTTGCTACCATCTATAGGTTTCATCAACAGACGATTGCGGAACGCTGAATTATATTGAGGAATTCATGAGGAAAAGTAATCGGACCCTCTGAAAAACTCGATTTCAAGGAGGCGCATGCGCGGCACGGGCGAGAAGCCATCCGGCGCGAGATTCAAGGCTTCTTTTGTTTAGTGCAGATGGAACTTCGTTCGTGAAACGACCCGTTTACACGAGGTTCGATACCACATACCAGTGACCAATTGTAAAGTTGGGGGTGTAGTTGCTCGCCAAAACTCCTGTGGAGTTGCCACGCGGTAGTGCCACTGTTTTCTGGGCAAAGGCAGTTGATTAGAAATTTATTCCTCAAAATTTTATTGTTATAAATCAACTAATCAATCAGTTACGTGTCTCGATGTGGAAATATTGTCCTCGGATATTGTCCTGTCGAAGTCGTTGGTAGCTGCCCGAAGCGTTGTTGGATGAGGTGACGAATTGACACGGAAGATTGGTGAAGTGGTGATGCTGAAGACGGTCGAAAAGATGGCGTTGAAGCTGAGACGTGGCGTAGAAGCTGAGAAGTGGCGCTGAAGCCCCGAGGTGACGCTGAGGCTTTCTTTAATACGGTCGTTTCGCCTTCCATAGAGCAACATAATCTGTGATTCAGCTGCGTTGAACGATTCCTCTGTTATCGATTACAGTAGCATTCTAGGCACTAGGTCCCTGTACCATGTTACCACCACTATGGCTCAGCAAAGGGAGAATGTGGTGTAGTGGCAAGTGGCGCACTATCTCACAAGCACTACACTGCTTCGAGTCTCGGATCGGTATCCACCTAGGCCCACAGTGCCTCCCATCCCTCCGGAGTTGCTTATTTTTTACCAGACTGCCAGTCTAGAAAGATAAAGCACTGACTTGTGCAAGGCCTGGCCACCACATGTCATTATATAGGCCACACACGATTAATACGCCACTGCGATTCTGAATGAAAGTCGAATGCGTAGGCGCATCCGTCAGATGGTATTGTTTGACGCCCGAAGACTTCATCTCTTATCCTAACTCTCGGGCCTCCAACTCGTTAGCAAATGAAAACCGTGTTGTATGGAGCTCTTAAAGGTTTTCAAACGGTGCACGACTGCAGATGCTGCCAAACAATTTCTTTTTTTATCTTTATTTATGGTGCAGCAGCTGTGCGTGGACATACTGGGAAAGTGCATGCTGCCTTTCGCCCATTTTGTGCACGGCAGGAAATTCCTTCCAGCATGATTACGACCCTAACAAACAATTAAAAAAGGATGCCTTCTTCTGGATAGAAATTTCTCAAAGTCCAAATTATTATCAGAACTACATATTCTATTTTTAGCCATAGTTCGCCATCTTTCTAAAAGTTTCATTGTCCCACTTCCATAGAAGGTTTTTGACGTGGAATCGAAAAACCGTTCAATGTGCATTTTGCAATCTTCCAAAAGATCAAGCAAGATCCCACGAAAAGAATTACGGAGAGGCCTGAACAAATCTTTGATGAAGCTTGATCGGGTGCGGTCAGTGCACCGCGGTTTTCGGGGTACCACATCCCTATTTCACGAGTCGATCGATCCTTTTCCCAATGTGTCCTCATAAAGCGAGGATTGCCTCCACGACCATTGCCGATCCTCGAGGCTGACTTCACGCTGCCTAAGTTCTGCAAATCACGCACTGAGCATTCCGATAGAGCATTGTCTCTGTAAATATCTCTCCTCTTTTTCGCAAATTGAGCAGCTCTATTGCTTCTTCAGTATAAGAGAAGCCTGAGGGGTCGAAATTATCTCGATGGTGTTCCCATTCAGAGGGATTCTACGCAGTTATGGACATGTGCATGCATCAGCGCAAGTAGGCCTAGTTGGTAATAAAAAAGCGCCTGTCCTTTGTTGGCATATTGTGATAGTAAAAGCGTTTACCCTTTATGGCATGTATCTACGAAATGCTATAGAATTTCTGCGATAGCTTAACTCCGTAGGAGGCGGCTATTCGATAGAGGGCTCGCAATTTCCTTTTTTTTACAATAAGTATTGATAGCCGTAATGTGCTTTTGCAGGAAGAACCCAGAGATGTAACTGTCGATGTTGGTTCTTCCGTTTCGTTTGACTGCCGTGTTTCTGGTGAACCGCAACCGCAAATAAGCTGGAAAAAGAAAAACGATCAAATGCCAGTGGCCAGAGCTTATATTGCCAAAGACAATCGTGGCTTACGCATTGACAGGTGCGCATGGTTTTGATATTGTTAGTCCTGATCATGTTTCGGAGCGAATGATTCGTTAAATCTGCCGTTATCTGATAAAAATAAACATCCAGAGTGCAAGCATCGGATGAAGGTGACTATATCTGTTACGCTAGAAATCCTGCTGGTTCAATCGAGTCGTCTGCCCGATTGAAAGTTCAGGTCGTTACCATAAAAGATTCTATCCGTTTTGAACCGATTTTCATGCATCTGGCCTGAAATGTCGCTTTAGGCGCCTCCGACATTCCAAACCAAACCCGTTGATCGAATCGTTGCCCATGGCTCTACAGCCACTTTTGACTGTGTACCTGTAGGTCAACCAACACCTGCGTATTTTTGGAGTAAAGAAGGACAACAGGTGACCTTTAACGTTATTTTCAGAGCTTCCACGTCGCAATTGAAAACAGGCCTGTTGGGCCTTTGGTTCGCGGCTTTCATGGTAGAATTTTTTTATTTCAACAACTACAAACTACATGCTCTTGCGAAGTATAGTTATGTATGGTAATATTGTTCCGGCATCTATCATTCTAGCCTTGTCTTTGCCAAGTATCACCTGTATCACCTGTATCCGACTTGTCGTCGCGAACTTCTCCATTCACGCAAGTCGACTTTGAGCCATCCGTTCCGGTCCTGCGCACGTCGTTTCCATTGTTGGCGAAGCATATTCACCATAGGATCGGCCCATCTCAATTTAGGCCTTCCCCGCGCTCGCTTGTGATCCAGTGGGACCCATTTCGTTAGCCGGAAGGTCCATCGGTTGTCAAGTGAACTAGTGTATTTGATCCAGGCTAAATCGGATAAGTTTAGTTCGTAGTGGCCGTCTTCACAGCTGTTGTAATGAATGTAAGATTATTTGAGCTCCACTTTCCCAGAACAATGGGAAATTAACTTTTGTGGGGTAGATGTATCCACATATTCATAGACCCGTATGCATAACGCCCAGGGTAGGGAAGGAGAGAGTCTCCCCAGGGAAATGTTTGGCAAGGGCGCGAATGTTCAAATGACTTTTTGCCTTTGTTCGGTGGCAGGATAGTTGCAATGGAGCAGCGTTTTTCCTATAAACAGGTGAAGAATCGACAGCCCTTGGTAATCATGTGATGTTTGTCTCTGCGACCTTTCCTTAACGAGAGCTCAGAGAAGCACGACCCCATTGACTCCCCACCCTGGAAAGGGAGGCCTCCCTACCCTGGGAGGGGGATGAACGTACGCCAAAAATCGAGCTGGGGCGCCGATGGTCATGTATACCGCTACTCCACTATTCACTACATTACTGGACTTAGCGCTTATTCCTCTGATTTCTGCTGCCGAATTCGTTAAGTATTGCTCTGATTTCATCCTACTGCTGCTACTAATTTACCTACTAATTTATTTATATTGCTGAATTCGTTGCTATGAAGCAGTCGAATCTTCAGATAAGCAGGTTTCTTTCTAGATTTGCATTAGTTATCGTGAGCATGTTGCATCACGATCCTGGTGTGATTTGAGAAGGAAACCTGAATTATTTCTGTGAGCAACCAATAAGTAGTTTTTCGCTTGATTTGCATATCATTACATTTCCTATTGCCTTTTATTCTTTGTTAACCCTGCTACTCCTGACGTGGGAGTGGGATGGCGCCATGGCGCTTGTTATGCGTGATATTAATTTATTTTATGTGCCACTTTTGTTCATAGCTCTCAATTTTCATCCTAATTGAATGCTGTCAGGTACTGCAGTTGTAATCGTGCACCTTCTGCTCGCTTGGCTCTTAATTTTTTAGCGAGCCCTGCCTTGAAAAGCGGTTTACGAGCCTTCGAGCAGAAGGGCCACTTCTCGCCTAGGTGCGAAAACTTGTTGTCCATTGTGTTGTCCACATCTTTCATGAGCGCATAAAAAATGAAGTGTTGAAGAGGTATTATGATAGCAATAGTAAGAAAGCTCGGCGCTTAGAGCAGAAAAGTTGTTTTCGAACAAGAATCATGTGTATACCACGTGTAAAGGTTGAAATAGACGCTGCAACGGATTGAAATGCTTCGATACGGTGCCATGGAGAAAAGTTTGTCTACCAAATGTACATCAGTGCTAGTGACGGGAAATAAATTTTAGGAAAGGTAAATCCGAGGCTACGGTGCTGGGGGTAGGCACATAGAGGAAGATTGCGTATGTGCAGGATTCTCGAGGTATGAGCATCCCGAGCCTAGGATGGCGCAGAAATGTAAAGGTTAAAGGGTGGAAGAAGTGGCTCGTATCGAATAAGTAATCCTGAATGGATTGGTGGTGATATGGTTCTTGCGGCCTCTTTGATGACGCTGCTTTCAGCCCCAAATCTCTGAAAATCCTGTATAAGATGAGAAATAGCCCAACTTCAAGAATAGAGTCATTTAATGACTAACATTTAGAAACCACAATATGAACTGTTTATCTGGTGTGCAAATTTTATTCGTTCAAAGCTCTTTTTTCTAAGCGCTTCACTGTCTTTTTGTCCCCTCCATTCGTTTTTTCACTTACTTAACCCATTGACGACCATGCAGTCCACATGTGGACTGCAGTTGTATTTTTTGTTTTATTCATCTATATTTCCACTTTTTTACAATTTTTTTTTCAAAACATTACGTCAGGTCTAGATGAAACTACATAAAGCGTGACCCTGGAAAATCTTCTAGTCTTGCGATTGTAAAGGTGTTTTTTCGAAGGAGTACATTACCTTGGTGAATTTTTCGTTCATTGAACAACTTCAAAAAATGGGAATTTTCGAAAAGACGATCGTCATTAGCATTTTGCCTGTCATCGACCAAATGCAGAGCTCGTAAAAGTTCCCCCAAAACGATTTCTTGTAATGGAAGTCATAATTGAATGACCACTAGCGCGAACGCTGTTTCTATAAAAAAGATCAATAATCACTCAGTGTGGGCATTCTTTTCAAACCCATTCGAAGGAACATTCCGAAAACTTATAAATATCTCTTATAAACTTCAAAAAAATGGTCATGCTGGACCATGAGAGTGGACGAAAAGCGCGCCGGTCCCTCGCGGCGGTTTTCCCGCAAAACGTCATGGTCGTCAATGGGTTAATTACGACCTGAGAGCAGCGTGGTGATATTTAATTCGCGCATCTAACTAAGGTTACTTTGTACTTGGGTGCGCGATAACTGGATGCTCGGTTCAAAGTTTCCACAACCTTGCAAGTGCATTTAGTGTAACATCGTAACATCTGCTACTTCCTTCAGCCTTCGTAGAATGTAGCTACCCTCCACTCAGTTAAAAAGCTTTTCTGGGGCAAAAATCCACACTCTTTCCAAATTCCGGTTCATTTAATCGAAAAACACGAACATCGCATACCAATCTAACATTGGCAAGACGGTAGTGGAGGCGCGAAATACTGCGCTCCAGCGTCACTCATCTGACCCACGGCGAAANTGTCATTTAACAGGATTTCAAAGCAAGCCATCCCACGCCCTACAAAGGCACGACGACTGCACGGTGGTGGTCTCTCCGCCCGACGACTACTACGTAGGGTTCCTTTGACCCTCGCGAATCGACGAGACGGTTTAGGGTGGTGCCAGGAGCATAGCGAACGGGCCGATGAGAAATGAGGCCGCTTGCTTTTTTCGGATGAGAGCAGATTCAGTCTGAACAGTGATTCTGGACGCACCCTCATGGCCAGAGCTGGGGACACGCACTTCTCTCAGAAACGTTGTGGAACTTGATCGTTCTGGTGGTCGAGGTGTTATGGTATGTGGAGGCATTATGCTTCGTAACCGTACTGACCTCCAGATTTTCGAGCGTGGCACCCTTAACAGTCAGCGTTACTGTGAAAAGGAACCCCTCCCTAATGTCTATACTTTCAGGGCTGCAGTGAACCCTGAATTCATTTTCATGGATAACAATGCGCGACCGCATCGAACATCTCAGGTGGAAGAGCTCTTTACACAAGAGGTTATCCAGCGAATGGAGTGCCTGTCCGTGCCTTCGATCTGAATCCCATGGAGCACGTGTAGGATGCACTGGATAGAGGCATTACAGCACGTCCAAACGCACCACTGACCATCCAGTAATTGTCAGTTGCGCTGATAGAGGAGTGGAATGCCCTACCACAATAACTCATTTCCAACCTCGTAGGAAGTATGGGATCGCATTGCAGAGCATTTACTGGTGTCCGTGGTGATCACGTACCCTATTAGGAACCGCGTCGCTTTTTTTGAAGTACTAAGATACGTTGTGAGGAACTATGTGTAATCGATACCTTTCAATAAAAATGCCTTATTTGCTAGTCCTATTTCGATTTTCTGCCAGTTACTTCCTGTGCAATACCGTAATGATCCTCTATTGGTACGGTATAAATTTCATCGAGCTCTGTCGTCTGGCAGAGGTTCAGTGATCAAAAGTTGCTTTCGTCCCTAAGTTTTCACACCAGTGTAATATTTCTTTGAAGTGGATACCACCCAAACAAACCGAGGGTATTATCTTTTCATGACTGGATGACAGACTTATTCATAAGAACCCCGTGCGCTCCAGTTGTTTTCTGTTTTTATTTGTAAGAATGTAAATGAAAGGATGTGAGTGTAATAATTTAACTATCACTTTCAAAGGGGTCATTTGTTCAATATAGTTACGTGTTTTTCCGTTCTATAATTCTTGTACAACTGTTTTCAGAACCTGCTATTCCCAGGGCATGTATCAGCTGATGGGCGAATCAAAGTTTCACCATCAGGCACGTTGACAATCTCTGAGGTACGTCCATCGGACCAGGGCGCATACGTATGTGCAGCAATGAACTCGGCTGGGAGCTCTCTTAGTAAAGCGTTACTGAAGCTCCCGACAAAAAGTTAGTTGTTTTGTTTTTTCACAGATTGCCTAAGTGTTAGCATTGTTTTTGTGGAGTCAGCCTACTCATAAGACATGATACATATATTGTACTGTTTGGCAGAACTCCAATGGTTAAGGTTTGTGACCGACCAACGAACCAGAGCAATTAACCGAACAATTTATCCGGCAATTTAAACGATCGCCATACGAAACAAGACAACGATACAAAGAAAACAAAAAAAATTGTCGAGCGCTGGCACCGGGTCTAAGCGTTCCGTCGAGGAGGGCAGCGGCCGGGGCAGGTCCGTGGAAGGGTGAGCTTCGAGTCGAAATCCGAACAAGAACAATTCTCTGAGGTCGCCCCCTTATATACTCTCTGGG
>UZAF01017983.1:0-27220 GCA_900617895.1 Haemonchus placei | reverse complement strand
TATACTAATCAACCGAAAAAGTACTAACGAGTTGATGACAGAAATAATTTCGGTTTCCTTCTTAAATCACACCAGGATCGTGATGCAATAGGCTCACGATAACTGGTGTAAGTCTAGAAAGAAAAACCTGTATATTTGAAAACTAAACTGCTCTACAGCAACGACGTCAGCAATTTAAATAAATTGGTAGTTGGTTGCAGCAGTAGAATAAAATCGGAGCAATACTTGACGAATTCGGCAGCAGAAGTCAGAGGAATAAGCGCTCAGTCGAATAATGTAGTGAATAGCAGAGTTGCGGTCTACATGACCATCGGCGCCCCAGCTCTATGCTAGGGGTAGATTCATCCCCTTCCCAAGGTGGGGAGATAATGGGGTCGGGCTTCTCTGAGCTCTCGCTAAGGTAAGGTCGCAGAGGCAAAACATCACATGATTATCGAGGGCTGTCGATTCTTCATCTGTTTATAGGAAAAAACATCGCTCCATTGTCACTATCTTGACCCAAAACCTACCATTTGAACGTTCGCGCCCTTCGCAAACATTTCCTTCCCCTCCCCTACCCCGGGAGTTGTGCATACGGGCCATTGTGGTACGCGTGTAACCGTATCAAGAAGAAGACGGCTGCAGTAACAGTTCCAAGCCCCTCACCAGATAGCGAGTCCATCGAACATTTTGTCTTGAATCCAGCTAACGAGCATGCACCGTTTTCGTCAAGTTCGTTTTCTCCAGCGACCCTCCGGTCTGTGCCTATCACTGTGGTTATGGTCTTTGTCTGGTAGCTGGAGTTCGATCATATCAAAACGGATTCATACGTCACTCGAATGAATTACGGATATTCACAAGCGTGAGTACGGATACAGATACGAGATACTGTTCAACAAGGTTCAGTCAAGTCTATGCATTCAACTTGCAGTCCTGCACTGCACTGCACTGCACTGCACCAGTCTATGCATCGCCACGCGAATACGAGTGTGGGGTTCGTTGAACTCCAACGGCAGCATCTGAGATCAGAGTGCTCAAAACTGTCATGGTTTTGGACGAAAAAGGCACAACAACAACTTCGCTACGTGACACGCTGCCGAGGAATGAGCTCATGTAAAAGCGAATAATTGGAGCCCAGAAGCGTAATTCCGCAAGTGAACAGTTCGTCCATATATCCATGATTCTCTGCGTGTTCAGTCCAGTGAAGTGTTATCAATTACATTAGCGCGATTCCTATACGGCCGTGTGCATTCCACCGTGTCATCCACGTTCCTATATCACCGAACGTGTACGAAATATTTGAGCGCTCATCGTAGAATCCCATCATCATAGTTGACATTACAACTCGCGTCTACAACGAACATCGTGAAGGAACGCTTACGTTATTACCATGCACCACATTTCCGTTAGACAATTTCAACTTCACGATGGTTTCTCTCCAGAATACGCAACCGCATTATCATCTGTTCGTGCAAACCACAGGCGAGACTATCGCGCTTCCTCATGGTCTTACCTTTCCGGTGATTTCCTCAAGCGAGGAACAGGCACGATCTCAATCCTCTTCCTGCTCAAACGCTCATTTTTGTGATTGTGATGTAAGTTTGAATAGACCAAGGTGTCATGTCCGCACAACAACCTGACACGACTACGCCAAAATTCTGATTTCGTGCTCCCTATTTACAAACCAGCTTTAGGCTCATAGGCGTGATCGGTCCGTTCGAGTCAGAGTCTACCGAAGACGAGTTCACAGTTGCGATCTCGTCTTCACTCAACCTCGACAAGGCTACACTTAGCATTAGCGAACCAAGTGTTTTGGACATCGGGCCGCTACAAAGTTGCTATAGTTGCACTCAAGGGAGTCGAACTTTGATATCCTGCTTCACGCTTTCGACTTCATGGACCACTATAAATGTGACGAATACGTTTTCTCAGTGGTATGTAATCCACACAACAGAAGCACGCTTCTACATTTGGCATCTAATAGTGCAGTAGTTGACCACGAATGATACACCACATGCGAATGAAAAACATGTCGGCAAGGCTCCAAGGTATTCTGTACCATCATCCCGACGCGAATTCCTCTGACTTCATGCCGGTCAATGCGTCTAAGACCTCGCCCCAACTCGACTGGTTTGACGATCTCAGTTTAGAGGATCTTTCGCCGCTATAGCTAGTGGCAGTCGGCCATTGGAAGCCGACCCTGTTCATTCTAGGTGTTGTTCTCTAGATGTTAATCCTAACCTATTTTTTCGGACCGACAGTCCTACTGTTCGCTCTCAAGGGATTATGGTTCGTGCTGAAAAACGGGCAAAATTGCGTTGACAGCAGCACGGTCTCTTGCAAAACGCGGTAGCCTTATCAGGCAAATGGACAGTACGCGCGCCGCTCTTCCACCTCCCAGGTCGCAGATGCGCCACAGCGTCACTCGAGTGAGAAGAGGAGCATCGCCACCGGCATGACTTTTCTCTTATAGTTATTTTTGCATCGGGCGCTAGAAATTCAAGCAGGGCCCAGTCGCATCTGTATGGCGGACGAAATCGACCGCAAAATTCAGCCGATGGAGCCAGAACAGCGTGCTTCCATGGAACCGTCTGCCGTATTTTTAATCGTCTAGAAAAATCCAAGATGACATTCGTGTGATGATGGAGCGCACTGCTCCCACGTCAAATTGTGTCTTTTGCCCTTGTCGGCGGAAACATCGATAATCACCATGTAGCCCCCTGTCGCCACTATCCTGACCCGGCCTAGAGAGCTATGCAAGCCTCTAAACTGCACTTATGCGGACGATGTTCGCGTTCTGAGCACGGTGGAAATTGCAGTGTGACTTGCTCTTTTTGCCGTGGCGGACACAACGGTCCTATGCTCGCAAGATCTGCTGCACCATCCAAGCGCCGTCGTCTCTGATCGCCCGTGGATGGTGTTCTGTCTATTTCGACCTTATTCTGTCCCAGCCACCTACTGTCGACGCCGCCTCTATTTTGTCCACACTTAAAGAACCCCTTTCCCTCCCCTCTCGCCTCTTCCACTCCTCTCTCCTACCGTACCCCTACCTACATCTGCGTCCGAACTACCCGACCTTCGCTGGAATTCTTGTCACATGTCGTCCCCGTCCATCGCCGGGCCGAGCTCTTCCTTCGCTATCGACTCATTGCTACTCTACCGAACCTGGCGTGAGGCCCATTTCGAGCCCAGACTACCCATAGCTTAATCTCTGCTGTTATTCCGCCTCATCTGTCGAATGGTGGTCATGAGTTGCGCACGGCTGCGAAAGGAGGCTCAGTTCTGTTCGAGTCAACCACTCACTACGACGAGTCGGCTATGCGAGCGGGTGCAAAATGTTGAAGATGGTCGGCATATCAGCTTGCTGATTCCCTTTATGTGCTATTATTCTTGGTCAATTATGGTGACAGGTATACATTATCACTTGTGCGCATGTTATTTTGATGCATCTTACTCTCAGCCTAGTCAGTTTTCATGTATGACCGTAACCTATGGCAAGAATATCAATGAATTGCTGTATGATTGGCGCCGCCCGAGGTGTCGCGGCCAACACGATTTTCAGCCTCCTCGCGGCGCCCCGCCTCTATGCTTGGTCTTTTCTGCTTATGAAGAGGTCGCGATCGGTCACTGATAAATCGGCTTGACATTTCTCACTGAACCACATCGTATCATCGTATGAGCGCTGAAGCTGGCACAGCATACTCTATACGCATCTGTCGTTGTGTCGTAATTGACACCCAAAATTTGTAAGCAATCTCTTTCTATCTCTAGAGGCGTTCTGGATTCGGGTCAGGCATCCAAAAATGAACCGTAGGTGAGAATGTGTGGCAATAACGCGGGAACTTACCCCCTATATAAGGTTAGTCTTCCAACTGGAACCGTGAACTCTGATCAGCCTGGTATTCGCTACTATTGTCGTCCTGGTGGGCTGTCTCTGCTGATCTGGAAGGTACGGTCTTTATCTAACTATTAGTTACGTGATGACTTGATTGGTTTCGAAGGTCCCCTGGGGGGTGAGACGTTTGGTCGAGTGAATCATGAACTGGTTTCCACCTTTTTTAGGCTCCGAAGAAGGCGAAAATCGCCGAAACGTCGGCCGACTTATTGTAATATCTAACCTCGTGATCTGTTCAATAAAATAAAGTTGTATTCGAGCTATGCCGAGTTTCATTGAGAGTCGAACATGGCAACTGCTGCGCGACGTGCCAACACAGTGTTACCGACTCGTAAGTGAAGTCCTATGGCAAAGACAGAAAATAGTCTTGGCTCGACAATCGATCCACTTTCTAAAGCGCTGCCTACGTCACCGTCTTATTCCGAAGTTCATCAACAAGAAAGGACCCCGAGATCTGTTTGGCAGCCCAGAGGGAATAATAATCTACTGCCGGTCGAGCTGCAGCTTCTTCGTCTCGCACTACGCAGCAGACGTGACCACATGTATTCTATGCTGAAGAAGTGCTTGGAAAAGAACAATGTTGCGGCCGACTTTTGGTCGATCGCCTCTGGAGGAGAATAGTGGGTGGGTCGAAATCAATTTGTGGTTCTATCCGATCTGATGTTAGAACCACTTTGTAGAGGGAATTTGATAGCCTTCTGAGTTCATCGCATAATCCAATAGGGAGGTTCAGTCGTACCGTTACCGGCCATGTTTCGTGGGTTCAGCTGACGACATTGGGGGAGGATCAGGCCGATCCGAGTCTAGGGTAACCGTGTTGGGAAACTTCCCCCCGCCTGGCTGCGCGCGGTCTGTTTTGGAGTTGGGTCCCAGCTTCTCACCTTCGCAACATATTTCCAGCACCACCATGCTTAAGGTTATTTGCGGCTTATATGAGCTTCAGGATCGTCTCCGTTATAAAGCAGAGGCAGACAGTAGTGGCTCGCCTACCAACTTGTGAACGTCCGCACTTAATATTCCCTTCCCTCAAATCTACCTCGAACAGCAGGAACCTGATGCCGCTTCAGAAATTACTTTCGGATTTTCGCTGATGAGGTGTTTAAGGTGTTTAGTAGGTACCAAAAACGTCACCTGTCATCCAATCTCTCTCGCGAGCAAGCTCATGGAATTAGGCAGCTCTAAGAACTAGTCAAATCCCATACCATAAGGCTGTTCGTTAGTGACAACGAAGGGGAGTTCTTAGCGATACCTCGTCAACTCGATCACGAAATAACGGAACGGCACGTCGAAGATCACTCCCTCTACCGACCATTCTCAGAAAAAGAGTTTCAATCGCAGTTCCGAAGGCTGAATCGAGAATGGGTAACGGTAGCAAAATCGGCGGGCCTCGACCCTAATGCAATTAAACGTCTCGAATTAGAGTCACCAAGCTGCCCCGTACATTACCTTCTCATCGAGACCCATAAGTTCTCACCAACGGACGATTTGGCCTCAGTACGTCCTTCCTCTGTCAAGGTTAGACCAATTATCAGCAGCGTGGGGATCCCACTGATAGGATCGCTTGGTTCACCATTCTGGCCCAATTGCTTCAGTTTATACCATCGCACCTTGCCAATACTCAGATGTCCTGTGTTACCTCGAAAAGGTGCGTCCCAATAGCACCTCTGTTATGGAGACATTCGACGTGGAATCTTTGTATACCAACGTAAATAATGCATCTGCTATGGAGGCCGTCTCAGAGCTTCTCAATCAGCACTGCCACGCTCTCAACATGAAAGGGTTTTCCGTAAGACAAGTAATAAGGCTTCTCAAGCCTTACTGCAACGTTTTGGTCGGGGAGGTACTTCGCACAGACTAGAGGTTTAGCCATGGGGCAACGCCTGGCTCCTTGTCTGGCCATTGCTTTTATGGCTAAACTAGAAACACCCATTTTTGAACGTCTGCCCATGATGTGCTGCCGATCCTCGACGACTGCTTCGTGGTCTGCTCGACACGAGAGGAAATGTCTCATGTCCGACTTTCGATTAACCTCGGCATATTGAAACAACTTCGTCGTAGATTGTATTAGCCTTCGAGGTTTTTAAACACAACACTTTATCCACACGGCTCACGTTTCGGCAATATCGCCTTCGTCGGAGCCTGTAAGCCGAAATTATATTTGTGATTCGTAGGCCACCATTTCGAATTACAAGAAGAGAATTCTAAAGGAAAGTAAAACAGAAGCGATGAGCTGACCTGTAACCGGCTGGAGCTGTCTGTCTGCACCCTGAGCCCGAAGTTCCTCACGGCGCTTTTATATGTGCTGGGACTCAGAGGTCGGGTCAGGGGTTGCTCCAGTAGACCCCCCAAGATGTAAACGACTAAATAAGGTCATACGAGGTCAGGTTCCTTCCGATGGTCGCGCATCGCCCCTGGTATTGATTTTTTAGCGAGTCTGGGTACTTTCACCCGTTACCCCTGCCCCGGCGCCCCCGCGGGGGTATCGACTGTGTAGATCAAAGCCACACAAATCTACGAATGGCGCGAGCTCCCTGGTAATCGCCACGCACTCGTCCTTCCTGTTGATTTTCGGGTTCTTTGCTGCAATCCACAGTGCCTCCAGAGTCTTGCGCGCTGAGATGTCATCTTCACGAGACAGTGTCGTAACAGAGGCCGTCACACTTTCATTCACATGGTGCTGTATCCTGTGATCACCTCGGGGAGTGGAATTTCTAGACTTTTTCAACCCATCCAAATGATCTTCTATCCTAATGCAGAGTGGTCTTCCCGTTTCCCTACATATTCCTCCCCGCACAGTTGGCATGTGATGAGATATACGACTCCTGAGATCATACATTCACCTTCCTTTCCAGAAGGGCAAATTCAGGATACAGCACCATGTGAATGAAGGTGTGACGGTCTCTGTTACGATACTATCTCGTGAAGATGACATCTCAGCGCGCAAGACTACGGAGGCACTGTGGATCGCAGCGAAGAACCCGAAACTCAACAGGAAGGACGAGTGCGTGGCGATTACCAGGGAGCTCGCGCCATTCGCAGACTTGTGTGGCTTTGATCTACACAGTCGATATCCCGTGGGGGCGCCGGGGCAGGGGTGACGGGTGAAAATACCCAGACTCGCTGAAAAATCAATACCAGGGACGATGCGCGACCATTGGAAGGAACCTGACCTCGTATGACCTTATGTAGTCGTTTACTTCTTGGGAGGTCCCCTGGAGCAATCCCTGACCCGACCTCTGAGTCCCAGCACATATAAAAGCGCCGTGAGGAACTTCGGGCTCAGGGTGCAGACAAACAGCTCCAGCCGGTTACAGGTCAGCTCATCGCTTCTGTTTAACTTTCCTTTAGAATTCTCTTCTTGTAATTTGAATGGTGGCCTACGAATCACAAATATAGTTTCGGCTTACAGGCTCCGACGAAGGCGAAATTGCCGAAACGTAAGCCGTGTGGATAAAGTGTTGTTTTTAANCCCCCCCCCCCTCATTCTCATCGGTCCACGGCAGGTGGCGGCTCCAGCAGACCTAGAAGAGGTGTTCTGAACGAGAAAATTCCCTTCATGATAACCTTGATCTCTGATAAAGTGAGTGCTTTCATTAGGAGGTGTCTGAAGAGATCGAGTCTAGAAGACACGGGTGGCCTTGTGGATATTCCTCCCAATAACCTAAAATATCGTCTCGTTCGGAACCGTCTCTATGACCGCACATGCGCGACCGAGAACTTTGTGGTCGGTCCCAATGGCAGTGATGGGGACTGTGTCATCGCAGGTGTGTTTATAGGATCATTTCTCGAAATTGTGGAGACGAATACATAGGGGAGACGGCCAGACCGCTTTACGTTCGTTTTAGGGAGCATTTGGAGGGAAAGGCGAGGCCGCGGCCATCTACTGTCTTAGGTTGCCACAGGCTTGAATCTCATAGCGGAGACGATTTCGAGGTCATCGTGGCGCGGGAAACCCTGACAGTCGCGCGCAAAACCCTGGAGGCGTTCTGGATTCGGGTCAAGCATACAAAAATGAACCGTAGGAGAGAATGTGTGGCAATAACGCGGGAACTTACCCCCTATATAAGGTTAGCCTTCCAACCGGAACTGTGAACTCTGATCAGCTTGGTATTCGCTACTATTGTCGTCCTGGTTGGCTGATTCTGCTGATCTGGAAGGTACGGTCTTTATCTAACTATTAGTTACGTGATGATTTGACTGGTTTCGAAGGTCCCATGGGGGGTGAGACATTTGGTCGATTAAATCACGAACTGGTTTCTACCTTTTTTGGGCTCCGAAGAAGGCGAAAATCGCCGAAACGTTAACGTTATTGTAATATCTAACCTCGTGATTTGTTCAATAAAATAAAGTTGTCTCTTTCTAGTCTGTCCTCTTCGAGAATCTCTGCGTTGACTTCGCAGGAAGTTGACATATGTATATTCTCGGAGGTTCATTCCAATTTTGGCAAAGAGCTCCTTTGATTGATGGTACTTACTTAAGGCTTCTTCTACAGTATCAGTCGTCATCATCATGTTGTCTACGTAATGATGATTTGCGATTTCGTTCGCTAATGGAGAAGCATGGCTATTGAGGTAGGGTGCCAGTGCCATGCTAAGCGTGCTGGGAGATGCCGTCACTCTAAACGGAAGTCTTCGAAAGCGATAGTGAATCAGGTTGTCTCTAGTGATGGAAGATGTATATTCTTAACCCATAAAAACCTACATATGTAGGTCCTTATGTGGTTCAACGGTGCGAATCTGAGTAAAGGCTACTGCGATGTCACACATAAGAACGATATTGCCTTTAGAGGTTATCAATATGTCATGGATCTTATTTATGAAGGATTCCTTTTTTTAGATGACATCATTTAGTGAAAGCTTGCCCTTTCGTTAGGAGGACGCATCAAAGACTATTCTGAGTGGTACCTTTTTGTTCGGTCCCCACACGCCGGAATGAGGCATATGATAGGTACCAACAGCTCCAAGTTCTGCCTCTGAGAAGGATTTTATGGTCCCTCCGTCCACGTACTTTTCAATTATTTGTGAGTACCATTTGCGTTGATCGGAGGACTGTTGCAATGTATGCTGCAGGAATTCAAGGCGGCGAATCGCCACCCTAGAGTTGTCTTTTAATTGGACAACATTTTCTCTCGAAGGGAACGGCGCTTTTACATGACCGTTTTCGCGCGATATCGTTTTGGAACATTGCTCTAAATATTTGTGGATTTTCTCATCGTTGTAGCATTCCTTTTTTAAGATCTCTAGCCCTTCTTATCCGAACATTTTGCGGAGCATTGTCAGTTCGCTTTGTTCACGACAGACCGTCGTCGCATGGGAGGAATTGCTGCAAATATTCTCTGCTGGCAATAATCCTTTACCATATATTGTCGGACCGAATATTGTCCGCGTACTATGAAGCCCAGTGGGTGTTTTCATCGAGTGGTTTTGACCTAATATGAGTTCAAGGTAGTAGTCAAGACCGATGAGTGAATGAGGGGTTTGGAATTCCCCCCGTAATTTTGAATTTAATAAGCAAATGTTGCTCTCTCTTGAGTCGGTTTCTGTGAGTTCAACGCTCGGGAAACTATTGGTGAGTATCGTCTTTGTGAGCATTTTCATCTCCAGTTCATCGCCAAATGCCGAGCTTACATTTAATGTGATGACATGGCTTTCGAAGTTTTCTACGTGGCCACCTATGAAGAAGGCCAAACTGTTCTGCTACCTCTTCCTTTATGACGGATTTTTGTGCCCCAGAGTCGAAGAGAAAGAGTACTTTTCGTACGCTTGTTTCTTGAAATTTCACGTTTCCCTCAACAGTCATCAGGACTAGCTGGGAATTCGCCTGGTTTTGCTGATTAGCAAGCGGAACAGTGTCTTCTGTTCTCATTTGGGCGATGTTATTCGAAAGACTCTTGGGGTAAATGGCACCGTTTTGGTTTCTTTGTAGGTTGTTATGACTCCTGCCTTGGGTGCCTTGAGGTCTGGAGGGACGCGCTTTTCGAACATTCCTTTGGTTATTGTTGCGAGAATCTTTTTCCCCGTCGTATCGTTATCGTCTTTCTTGACGCATAACGACATGTGGTGTTTTTGAACACATCGGGGACAGTCTGCTCGTTGGCAGTCGAAGCTGTTGTTACTCGGAGAACAGCACTTCCAGCAACTGTTTTCATCTTTTCTGATTTTTCGGCGACGGCTTTGATCCGTAACGGTTCGACATGAAAACGATGAGTGATTGCTCTTTGGTGGATTTATTGCCTATGGCACGACCTAGCCTACCCTAAAAGTATTGCTTAGCGGTAATCTTCCTCTTTAGTTGACTTATCGAGTCTTCTGTCGTAAGACTATCGTGGGATTGCCCATGAATCAGAACAGGCTTGACGACATCCTGTTGAAATTCTGATAATATGATTTCGCATCATATTGTGCCACAGGTTTTCTTACGTGTGGCCTGCTGCTATCATTTGATGGACCAAAACTTGAATTTGGTCCTAAGTTGTTAAGCAACTTTCAGCTGAGTTCCCAGCTGCATTCAAATTTACTAGTTTTTGCACTATTTGAGCCCTATTCACAGAAAGACTACTGCAATTGCTTTGGAGAGTCTGAACTAGCCAGTTATAGTTTTCTGGTACTAGTCTTATCCCCGTTATTGAGCTTTGGGCTTTCCATCAAACTTTTCTTTGGTAGTGAATTTTTTTTTCAGACGTCAAGCTCGCCACTTTTATGAACCAGAGTTTCGAAGACTGCCCAGAACTCTGGGAAGTCTTTGGCGTCCCCGTTAAACTTGGGCAGGGACGCCTGAGGCAGTCTTACAGAGCGGCCACTCAGCAACGGATTTGTACGCTCTGCAGTCTGCGACCCCGCTGCGTTATCTATTGAGGGATTCCTATTAGGGCTGCTTGAACCCGGCTCAGAACCCTCGTCCGGGTTAATTTTTTAGCAGTGATTTTCTCCTTCTAAGGTCAGCTTTTGAAGCCGTTAGGCTTTTTGCGTGGTGTATCCTAAATCTACGTCCAATCTTCCCTCGCGCGCTTCGCTTCGTCATGGCGCGCAGTCAACATAAAGCTGAGCTCGTCCGCATCGGCTAATATAGAGTGAAGATTTGGGTCTTCCTCTATTTGCTCCATTTCGAGTCTTATTTCCTTTCTATCTGCCTTATTGTTACAAGCTTTGTACTCCTCTCTGATCTCGTTTTGGAGTTCTTGGAGTTTTTCAATGCCTAGATTTATCTGCCTAATGCCACTTTCCAATGATGCCATTGCAGTCCTACATTGTTCGTAGGTCTCTTCATCTGCTGCGGGGTAATCTACTTTGGCTATATATTTCCTGTAGCGCACGACCAAATTTTGAGCGTAGTTGCGCTAGCAATGATAGGTCTTCGATGGAAGCGGAGGTACATGTTCATTGTGATTGCTTTGTTTTGATGAAACATGAAATTTGCTCATAGAATCACGTTCGATTCTACTCTATTCAAAGTTTGAATTTTTCACTTTTTGGCCGATGTACCAAAAACGTTGGTGGTTCAGTGGTTGTGTTAATATATGTTTTTCTAATCGCGTTTGGTTATGTAAATAGTAAGCAATAAGACAAATATGGCAATCACAGAATACCCTAAGAGGCAACAAAGTAAAGTAAGGTAGGAAGGTATTGACTAGACGGGTTAAACCAACGTCTTGCCCTGGTCGTCGTTTGCGGTAGACTGGGGACCATGCTTTTTGGCTTCGCCCGCTTGACCCCAGTATCATAGTTGGCGTCCCAACGCCGTCTCAGACAGTTAGAGAGCGACGAGGGAGGGGATCGTCAACTCAGACGACGATAGGTTACACGACTGTTACAAGACACATTTTTTGATCATTTCGGCAGATAGCTCGAGGTGGATTTCAATGGCAGAAGTTCATCTACAGTGAGTTCACGGCCTTTCAAGAGGTCGACTCTTCATGGAGAGGTAACTGAAAATTGTTAGTGGTTAACTATTCCAAGTAGTCTGGAAATTGGTTCATGAATAGGCCCGATTTTGTTGCGGTCCCAACTGCCAGTTAGCAAGGAAAACAGAAATGGATGGAAAATTAGTAATGGTTTCGCAGAAAAAAACGAGGTTCATACAGCCCACCAAATCCTCCTTGGTTCGAAATACGAGTGAACACAAAATATAACAAGTGATCTTATATTGGAGATGGATTCTGTTGGAATAATACTTTTAGGAGTTATTAACATGACATAACGACTTGTTTCAAAAGTACCGCAGCAATGTAGGCTTCTAGATCCTCCATCTCGTCTCCAGCAATTCGGAGAAGAGATGCCTACATAATCTCTGATATTGTCATAAAACGAATTTCAAATCAACATGCGCCCCTACAACTACTCTCTTCACTGCTTTTTCGGTGTGTAGAGGTAGAGTGGTATAGGGTTTTGTCTGAGGGAACAATAGCTTGTTTTGCGTATCGGTTGGACATCCTAGACGCCATGCTACCGAGTGCGGCATATGCAGCGCTGGCCTGGAGACCATCACTGTTTTCTAACTCAAACATCCGCGCATGGGAAATTAATTCGAATGGCAGCCGGTGGTTTGGCTATGGAGCTGCTACGAGAGATACAGTTTTTTGTGGATACGTAAAAAAGCATACGTTTAATAAAATAATATTGATTTCTTTTTGAGCATGGTTTCTGGCGCGTGTGGAGTGTACGTATTGCTGAGCTTTTTTCGGTGATATGACCATTATTGTTAAAGGACGAAACGAAGTTTTCCTCCAGGATCACGTGGCGGACGTTATAGCGCTATATGCCGAAGTTGAAAGTGTAATCTCGCAAATGCAAATGGCCCAGTTGCTGCAGGTGAAGAACACGAATCACGTCAACGTAAACAGTGTCCTCACCCTTACTTTACAGGTATTGGCTGTTCTTTCGAATACAGTTGATGATGAATCAGTACGATTGAAACTGTTGCAAATGGCAGTCATCCCATCTATTGAGCATATTCGTAGTATACAGTGGTCAGGTTTTGAGGTTTCACAATTACTTCAAACATCGACGGGAACTTCAACCTATTAATTTCATTAGGTTCATTATTTATTTTCGAGGTCTTTCGAGGGCGTTATGATGTTCATCAAGTTTAACGGTTTTGATGGGCCACCAGCCCAGTCCAAAGACCAAGTGAGCTGCGTGAATAGAGTGGAGGTATCGTTTTTCTGCTTTTTTTCTTCTGTAAATATGGCCCGTGAGATGTTCGCAGGGTATTTCGTTTCGTTTCGTTCTCCCGGGACTACAGTATCCCTATTTCCAACATGTAAATAGCCGCAAAAGGTAGCCAAATAATTTCGTATTTCGACTTGATGTTTTGTTAACTGCTGTTATATCGCCGCAGTACGCGATGCGAATTTCGTATTTATTGCGTATAGAGTAACTATTAGTGTTTTCGATCTCGCTTCCTTTTTCGGATTCCAAGGGACACTTTTAAGGTTAGTCAATTAGGTAACACAATTGTTCGATAGTTTCCAGGCGAAAATAGAGAACGACAAACAAAGGCGAAAACACTTCTTATACAAAATGCATTGGCATATTTGGTACCTGTAATAACTTAGGTCTACGACATGTTCATTTCCAGATGACAAAGCTGCTCAAGCTTGAGCTTGATTTATAAAGAGAACAAGAAAAAAACTAAAGTTGCGTTGCAGTTAAGACGAGCTCTTACATGTGTTCAAGGAGCTGTGCAACAGGTGAACAGGTCGAGCCCCCTGGCAAATTTGCTTATCCCAATTCTTCCAACGTTCTTCAAATTGAGCAGGTATGCACCGTCATTGTTCCTAGGTTGCACATGTGTAGCTTGGGGAAGAGAGCAAGAACTCGGAGCAACCAGCATGAGCTCTATTCATGTGATTGGTGGTCATAAGCATTTCACGAGCATGTCTTCCTTATGTATGATGCACCATTTAGCCTCACTCCTTTTTTGCACCGATCTGCTTTTGTGGTTCCAGATGTCTTATGGATTTGCACTCAGAGGATGCTAAATTGGCGTTGCACCCATTCTTACGTGACAACCTCACCAAAATCGCCCCTTTCGAAAAGCAGCAGATTTACTGTAAGTTCAGCGCCGGGAAATTTCTTGCTATGAAAGGATCCCATCCCAAACTTTAATTTTCCGAGCCTGCATCCGGGTTCAAATCACCACTTTTCTTGTTTTTGTTTATGTTCTTCTTTTGCTTCGATTGAATTTACTTCTATATTTATAAAATCAGGGGCGGAAGTGGTGTAGTGGCAAGTGGCGCACTATATCGCACGCACGGGTTCGAGTCCCCGCTCGATATCCGCCTAGCCTTCCATCCTTTCGGGGTCGATTAATTGGTACCAGACTCGTCTGGGAGGATAAAAGCACTGACTTGTACATCGGCTGGCCACCGCAAGTCATTTTATAGGCCACATACGCACTCAATATACCACTACGATTCTGAATGGAAGCCAAATACGGGGACGCATCCCTCAGACGGGATTGATTAACGCCAAAGGACTTTATTAATTAAATCTTCCTATAGCCTCTAAACGTTTTTCATCGGATTTCTAGAAAGTTTCTGACCCCAAAGATGGGTGTTTGGTTTTAATTAGCCCACCATTTGGAACATTCTTCCTACGACAGCATCTACTTTTATTTCTGCCAGTCGGGCCGCCCAGCTGACGCCAGGCTTCCCTCCTTCTTGTGACGGAGAAGTAATAATTGGGAAATAGGGCGCTTCTTATTTGGAGCGAATGATGCTTTCGCTTTCATAACGCGAAAACTGACAGGGGGCCAACAGAGCATGCAAGTGCCTATGCTTATACCTATGATTGGAAGTCTCTATCTGTAGGTGCTCATCTCAAAAAGATAACCCATTGAAGGTTTATTCGGTAGGTAACGAAAGGCTAGTGGTACTCCCAGACGTTGTCGAGTAATAATAAGGATTCAATTTAATGCGTTATCAATGTAGCGGCTACATATATTTCATTAGATGAGGATCTAAGATCATTAGCGGTCGGATGAGTCTTGCCAAAACTGATATCGAAGCAAATAGAAACCGTAAATTCTTCAACGAGTCACAAACCTTGCTGGGAGCGGTCGTACTCTCATAGCAAGGCATGAACCAACCTTCATCTCCTCACAATTTAGTAGATTAAGTGGTCCCTGTCACCGCACTTACCCTTCTTGTCAAATGAGACATCGAAGAGTCAAAGCTGGATCGTAAATAGCAAAGGCTTCAGGAATTGATGAGTGGTTGTTACTTTTTAAGGCCTTTGTTATCGTCAGTGTTGCCATACTGTCGTCAGTGATCCTCTCTCGCCTCCTCTGCTCCTACCAAATTTGAACTCTCCACTTTCACGGAAACGAGAATAATGGATTTCCGCTCAAACATTAATTTTGCGCAAACCCCGCCCACCGTGGGCGGAGTCCGGTACTGCCACTCACCATGAGCGTTTGCATCCTGCCAGCTGTACTCCTACAAAATTTGAACGCTCTAGGTACACGGGGACAGGAGTTGTGAGTTCCTCACAAACCCCGCCCATTGTGGGCAGAGTCCGATCCTGCCACTCATTATGAGTGTTCGCACCCTGCCCCATGTACTCCTACCAAATTTGAACGCTCTAGGTGCACAGGAACAGAAGTTATGAGTTTCCCCACAAACCCCGCCCATTGTGGGCAAAGTCCGATCCTGCCACTCACCATAAGTGTTCGCATCCTGCCCACTGTATTCCTACCAAGTTTGAGCGCTCTCAGTCCACGGTGACAGGAGGTATGGTTTTCCACTCGAAAATTTATTTCGCACTGACCGCGCTCCCTCTAGACGAGGCCCGGTCCTGCCACCCACCAAGTGTTCCCATCCTGCAGGCTAACGGGGACAGGAGCTACGAATTCCCGGTCGGATACACACACACATACACATACACATACGCATACACATACCCATACACAAACCCATACACACACATACGCATACACATACGCTCATACACACACATATATACACACGTACACACACGCACACACACGCAGAAACAAAGACATTGGCGCATTATATATAGTAGGATAGCCTCTAACCACTCACTTTTCGCATTATAGAACGTTTTTGAATAGATTTATGAGCTTTCTCAAAATAACCTGACACGTTAACGCGCGCCCCCTATCGTGGGTGGAGCTTTACTAAGCGCGCATGCCCAGCACTATAAGGCCCTGCTCATTCCTTTTATTTTTTCCAGCCTCCACGCCCTCATTGAAAGGAGTTATGAACCTGTTGGGAAAGTACCGCCCACTGCAAGAACGCTCCGCCCATAACCGGTGGCTCTCGTTCACTTTATTTGTTGACCTGTCCCTCTACTTTGCTTTTTTTTCTCGGCGTCTGGGCTGTTAGAAACCTATTTAAGAAGTTTTGCTCATGTCACCACCCACTCTTGTGTATGCCCCACCCCTGGAGGCGAAGCCTCGCTGTTCTCACATGTGCTCTTTTGGTTTTGCCCTATGCCCAACCCATCCCAAATTTGAACCGACTTATTTTAAGAAGTTTTGCCCATGACATCACCCAATCCTGTGCATGTCCCACCCCGTGGAGGAGGGGCTTCGCTGAGCTCAAATGTGTTCTTTTGGTCTTGCCCTGTGCCCAACCCATCCCAAGCTTGACCCGACTTATGCAGGTGCTTCCTGAAGTAGTATCGAATTTCTGTACAATTGAACGAACAAACAAACAATTAGACGCAGGCGCTTCACATATGATGAGCTGTCGTGTAGATTTCGCCTGAGTTTCATATTTGGAAAACCATCTAGCTACTGAAGTATTATGAAGTGGATAGTCCTTTGAAGTGCGCACCTGTGAGCGAAATTCACATTTAAAATTAAAACTTCGATCAGATTGGATTTCTATGGATTTCCGACTATCTTTCTATGAAAAATTACCCCGGCTCGATGCCCGCCTAGGCCAACCAAGCCTTCCATCCCTCCGGGGTCGGTGAATTTGTACCAGACTCGTCTCGGAGGATAAAAGCTTTGACTTGTACATCGGCTGGCCACCGCAAGTCATTGTATAGGCCACATACGCACTCATTACGCCACTACGATTCTGAATGGAAGTCGAGTGCGGGGGCGCATCCCTCAGACGGGATTGATTAACGCCAAAAAACTTAATTTATTTTTTATTTATGAAAAATTACGCGCCTAGTCTGGAAAAAAAGTTTAAATGCCGAAGTTATTCTCGGTAAAAATCCTTCGTGAGCAAAAAGTTTTTTGTCCACGAAACCTAACCTTTTTCCTTCCTCAGTTGGCTGCAAACCGATGGATCAATCGTCCATAGGGATGTATAGCACGACGATAAATAGCCAGGAGAACGTTTGATGTATAAGAATTAGGTGATATTCCCCAATTGGAACGATCTGATGCCGCTTTGTGGATATTGATCTCTTGACATTAATAGGTGATCGTGGGATTGTTTCCATTCTATTCTCTAGTTCCCAGGGGTTTGATTGTCGTGCGTCGTGGGGGCGAGTCGTGTTTTCAGTCTATGACGTATTAACAGACTGGAAATTAATCAACGGACCAATATAAGAAGCATCGGTTGACTTTCCACTTCATAAACGCCTTGCTAAACTTACGCATGCCTAGTAGCACACTTTAGACTTATTTTAATCGAAAAAGCTTTTCCTTTCTCTCTAGGTTCTGGTGGAGCGAGTTCATGATTTGTGTATGAAGTACTGACCACTTTGAGAACGCTCCAGCCGCCGCAAATGCGTCTCCGTTTAATTTGTTGACGCATTCCTACCTTTACCTAATTTCTCTCGGTGTTTGGGCTTTTCTGAAATCAAAGCAAAAAGTCCAATCTTATGGATGTCCTGCCAGGGTGAGGCAAAATTGAGGGATGGAGGATCAAGACTTCGGGCTTCAATCTATCCCGTCTGAGGGATGTGCTTCTGCATTCGACTTTCATTCAGAATCGTAGTAGCGTAATGAGTGCGTATGTGGCCTATACCATGACTTGCGGTGGCCAACCGATGTACATATCAGTGTTTTTATCCTCCCAGACGAGTCTGGTAACAAGTAACCCGGAGGGGTGGAAGGCTTGGTTGGTCTAGTCGGATATCGATCCGGATATTCAAACCCATGACCATGCGTGTGTGGTAGTGGGCCATTTGCCACTGCACCACCTGCGCCAATTTGAGGCAAAATTGTGGAAAGTAGTTGGATGCTGCGAAAACAAAAAAGATGATTCGATTTTAAAACAGAGTACAGTCGGTGTTGCTCATTTCGAAAGAAAAAAAAACTGAAGCAAGAAGCACTACTTTACTCCGAAACTGTCTCCCTTCACTTCGACGCGGGCTCAAGGACCGTAAAGAAAACCCTCGACCGTGAGATGGGACCGCGTCCAATACTTTTTAAGTTTTTTAGGGCTGCCATCGAGTAATCGGCATGTGGCGAGATAAGTCTCGTAGAAATAGGGAACCCCTCCGTTCCCGCAGTTTTCTGCGATAAGCAGCTCTGCGGGCCTTGCGATAATCTTTGAAACAGTAACTCTGGATACACTCAAACAAGGAGAGAATTCGATTGCTTGGAATTTTTGCCGGCTCGAATCGACTGCAAATCTACGGTATAATGATGGCTTTGGCCTTCACCGGTAAAGCAGGATTTTCTCAGAAGTTGGAAGACATGTTTATAGTTAATCAGATAAAAACAAAAGAGAAAGTTAAGAGGAGCGAAAAACTCTTCAGTAGTTCAAGATATTATAATACATCCCAGCCCTGTTTCTATAGTTATGCTTCGTCCTGTATGATCGTAAGGCTCAAGGCCTATTAGGGCTTGATATTCTCTTTCACTCTTTAGAATCCTAATGCAAATTGCAAGTGATTAATTTTTGGAAACGTTAAATTTTCTGACGTAGTTTTCCAACAGTCACCCATTGTATGCACCATTGTTTAGGTACTGTTGGAGAAAATATCGAACCTGTCACAGGAGGCTTTAGCACAGTAGAGAGCGATTTTGTTAGTGTTGAACGCCAATACGTGCACGATTTGAATGAACAAATGTGAGTACTTCTTCCATTCTACTGTTTTAACTTTTCTCGAATCGTTGCAAATATCTTGCTGTTCCCATGTTTTTGTAGCCATGCCCGATCTTATTTGCTCTGGTTTAATGCTTACAATTAATACCGTCATTGCGACATAGGTAAAGAATAAAGTCTTTTGGCTTTTCCGTTTTGGAATGCGGATGTGGCCTATTCAATGACTTGCGGTGGTCAGCCCCATTTACAAGTCAGTGCTTTTATTAGGGTGTCCCAAAAGTTTTGAGAAAATTTTGGCCATGTATTTCGCAACCATGCTGCGCAAGAAAGCGCCAAGGCAGAGCCACGGAGAAAAGGTCAGTAAGAGGTCACGCTTAGCAGATCATCATAACAAGAGAACAGTAATGCACTTTATCTTTGGAAGTGAGTTATCAACATTTGAATTATTTTCGACTGACACGACAACAGGCGCCTTCTGCTTCATTACTACCGATCTGGTCACTCCGCCACTCAAGAGCGGAATGAATTGCAGTCATCGATGGGCAGTACTGCACCATCCCTCGCCACCTGCTATAGGTGGTACGGCCGCTTCTCTAGAAAGAGTTTCACTTCGACGAAAAGCCACGGAGCGGACGTCCACGTTCCACCAAGACCGAAATTGTCTTAGCCTCCGTCCAAAGCAATCCTTCTCAAAGCTTGAGAGGAATGGAGAGGACGACTTCTGCTCCCCGTTCCACCACCCACGACATCCTACGCAGACGTCGCCTTCGCGCAGCAATTCTTGCAATTATCCCCCACACCTTGACTGAGAGCGAGCGTCAGGTGCGGGTCGATGTGTGTCGGAAGCTACCCGACCGCAAGCGAACGGTGGATTGGACGAGCTTCATCATCGCTCAGGATGAGAAGTGGGTTCCTTATGATAATCCATACAGGAAGCTGCAGTGGCTACCAATCGTCATAAGGCCAGAAGCCGTTGCCAAGCGTGGGGAACACGTAGAAAAGAATACGATCTCGTTCTTCTTATGCTCCGCCGGCTTTTTCTACTATGAGATCCTACCTGAGGGTACTGCTGTGACTGTAAGGGTATTCTGCGAGCAGCTGCGGGAGATGGTGTCTGGAGCCCTGGTTTCACACCGAATGCAGGGAAACTTTCTGATTTTGATGAGTCACGCTCGACCACATCATGCTAGGGCGACGGCTGAGGAGCTGGAAAGGCTTGGGATCACCTGGCTGCCCCACCTCCATATTCACCTGATCTTAATCCTTGTGACTACCATGCTTTCAGAAGCCTGAAGGCCTACACGAAAGGGAAAAAATTCAACAATCGTCAGGAGGTCAAACATGCAGTGGATGAATGGATCGCTTCACGCCCTTCTTCTTTCTGGATGAATGGCATCAGTGCTCTGCCCAGTCGATGGAGGGACGTCGTGGCTAAAGAGGGCCACTATCTCGATTACTGATCTCACCTCTTTGTTGTAGTATTTTTGTGTTGAACAAACCAAATAAATTTTCTCAAAACTTTTGGGACACCCTAATATCTTCCCAGACCAGTTTGGTACCAACCTATTGATACCGGAGCGATGGAACGCTTAATTGGCTTGGGCGGGTACCGGTAAATTGTTCCATCTCTGGACCATGAATGCGTGGTAGAGTGTGTTTTGCCTCCACCGCGCCTTCGGCCTTCTCTGTATAGGTATGTAAGGCCCTTTCTAGGGACTTTGGTCTGCACTGAAGTGGTATTTTGGTTCCGAGTGTGAGGCGACACAAGGTGATTTAATAATTCATTGTAACGAAAAACAGCAACAAAATCACGAACAAAAATAAAACAAAAATCTGGCGCATAACAAAATACTCAATCAAGAGATCCATCCGTGGATCGGGGACAGAGAAATCGCGGGAGGTCCCACCGCCGACGAGTCGGCTTCGTAGGCCTTCTCCAGTTACCTAGCTTGCAAACCACGAAGGTTCTTCCCACATCACTCACAAAGGGTGCTACTTCGGGTCCCAGGGCACGGAGTCCTCAAACTCCGTGGGGACAGACGGCTGGCGACGGGACATGGAGAAACAAATGACGACCTTCTCCTCTCGAGGGTTCCCCTTTATACGGTTCTTCCCGCGCCTTTTCTTTAGGCATAATTACTCCTGCGACCCTCTTACCTCCGGATCACTAGGTCACCTACAGTAATCTGATCACCCTCAACCTATTTGCGTTTTGATCTTCAAGGGCACTTCTTCTTGGCGGGACCCCACCGGTGTGGTTCTCTCTGTCCCGCCCCGACAGGTAAGCTAATCAGGTATTTATGAGAAAGAGCTAAATGGATCCAGTAATTGAGTGCGATTGTGCAGATTGTGCATGTGTCATTTTATTCTTTTTAGCATAATGATCATATCGGCATTGACGAGCAAGTTTCCCAACCAAGTTTATTCGCTGTATGATTTTCCGCAGCTATTGCTCGGCATGGTCGCGAGTTTCGAATCAGTACCGGAATTCAGATTGCGCTGTTGGATAAAGAAAGTTTGGTTCGTTACTATTTGCATTGCACTCTTTTTAACGGCAGTAGCAAAAGAATAAAAAGAGTAGGGGAGTTTTGCCATCACTGTGAGATATGTTGGCTTGTGTTACATCGTTTCTATCGTTTGATTTACTGGTCTGATTTAAAGGCACCGTTCACAAAAAAGTTAGGGTACCTTTTTTTGACGGGAATTGATAAAACCACTCTAGAATAAAGCGATAACAACGAAATAAGCGCAAAAAACGATGAACAGAAAGAAATAGAAAGGGTCAAAAAAGAGCTGGAAAGGGGGTTGGACTAGTCTCACATTGAAATAACGGCGATTAGGGAGTGTTCGGGCGAGAATGCATGAAGGCGACGCAATGTCTGCAATACAGACAACACACCCAAACAGCTGATCGGATTTCTCCCTGCTATTATTATCTCCCTGAAATACTTACATCATCCATTCGACGGCGGCAGGCAGGGAATACTTAGAAGAGAATAGCGCAGAATAATAGTAGAATAATAGAAATAACAGCTGAATACTAGCTCCTGTACGAGGCGGTCGACCAGCTGACCATTCCTGGCAATTTGCCAATCAGCGTATCGATTTTTCACCAACTTCGCTCCAGCGCGAATGTGGTGAAGGACAATTTGAACTCGTAGTCAGCCTAGCGAGGGGCGGAGGCCTGACGTCCCCCACTGCTCCTGCCCTTATTGTGCCCTATCCAGCCGTTTTCCGACCTCATTCCAGCACAAATGGTATCAGAGGGGGCTTCGAATTCAAACCATGTGCAAATCTCCGAAACCATTTTTTCGTGAACAGTGCCTTTAAAGCAATTTGTCCACAGTCGTCCATCACCTGAACTGAGAAAAATAAACCTACCACCTTGCTCAAGCTTCATTCTGCGTCTGAAGTCGACGCAATGCTTTCAACTGTATTCGCTTTGTTACAAGTTCCCGCCGGGATCCTTTCGACCGAAGAAATGAACGAGACTCGAAAGCATATATTTAGTTAATTGTGTGCAACGCAAATCGATGTACGTCAAACTTTCGGTCCAAACTTTTATGCCGCTTTGTAATTGTTTGTTGTTAATGGGTCTGGTTACGGAATGACATAGAGGTTTTTGGTTTCGAGCTTGGCAAGTTATGGAGTTATGGACAAAACTTCGGCTTCGGGCGAGACTCGAACCCTTCCATTTGTGCTATCCGGGTACCGTGCTCTTTATCACTTAAAAGACCTGGACCCCGCTTGAGCTGGCCTTCTAATGGCTGTTATGCCATAGCTTATCAACACACACACGTACAACGTTGTGACCCGGTCAAGCACTATCCAGGTCGTATCCAGGGGATAAGGAGCACGGTACCCGGCTAGCACAAGTGGAAGGGTCTGAGTCCCGTCCGAAGTCGAAGCTTTATCCATAATTTTTCATCCTTGTGAGACTTTCGGGTAGCGTACTGCAGCAAAATAAATCAGTTAACAAAACATCAGGTTAAGACATGGAGGTCCTCTACCCAACAGCTTTTACTATTTATCTTTCTTGAAGGAAGTCGGTATTATGTGAGTGCCCAAAAGCACGTTATCAACTTGTCCGAGAATTTTTCGAAAGAATCGTTGAAGCTATGAACAATCGACTACAGAATATATGGGCAGAGGTGACTCATATAGATTATGGTGGGCTTTCGTAGACTTCCGCTATATCTGCTTTTTATGGAGATGCTTTCAATGATCACATTTCAGATTCGGAGCCAACTGAAGAAGAGCTATTTTTCGAGCATATGACTTGTGTTTTATCTCGCGAGTATATTTCATTCCTTCGTTGTTGCTTTATTAGCAGCGATGGTAGAAACAATTTAGTAGTTAAGTTTCTCTTAGTCAATACAATATCCTATGTTAATGTTCATTCAGGAGAGGAATATAAGGCAACTACAATGACGCCATTGGGGCAGTGGTTGTTCAGTAACAAGATCGGTCTTCCTTCCGTGATTATGACTGCGTTCTCAGCATTGACTTTTCGTGACTCTGTTCTCGTTTTGAAAGCCGTTACCCTTTGTAAAGTTTTGGCTGAAAAAGTGTGCTTTCTATTGTCGATTCACAACAAGGCAATGCTGGCAGCCTGCCTGCTTTTACTTTTTCAGCTAAGCGATTGCTACGATGACCAAGTGGGAGTTTATATGTTGGTTTGCTCGATACGATCACTCCAACTGCATGGAGCTGATGAGGTGACCGGTACTCCACTGATCGGACTCGTCTTTCATATCTACTTTGCTTTGGTGAGTTAGATCAATTTCGTTGTTGTAGTCGCAACCTAGTGGTGAAGCATGAGCTTCACAATTTTTTTTATGAGCCTATGAATTTTTGGACAAACAGTAGCATGCTTTAGGTCTTTTGTGCATTGCCACTTCGCCATTATGGTCCTTATACCGAATTGTTTTGTTGAATTGATCGGGATTAAGTGAGACATAGTGAAGTTCCTGCTGCTTGCTCAATCTTCAGAGTATTGACAGCGGTCGATTTGAAATCAATGGAGCAATCCACCGATAATTGATCGGCGTCTTTCGAACTCTTCGCACATATTCTAGCTTAGTCTTCGCTGCTAAAGCGCTACGCTATTCTGTCAAAGTCCGAACAGAAACTTTCAATAGGCGCTTTCCTGCCCGACGTTTTGGATGGAGTGATGTGCTTTGAGCAGAAATTCATTCGAAGAACTCACATCCAATTTCTTCTTTATGCGAATATAATGGTTTTACCATACCGTAAAACCTTTTCGCTTCACGTGCTGTGGAAGAAAGCATAAAATGTGAAGGTGTCACCCATTAGTTCGCTGACGAATACCATAAAACCTTTGAATTAAAAGCACAGTTCACGATAATTTTGGGTAGTCCAGATTATGATGAAAAATGGACAACAAGATCGAATATAGTGCGATGAAGGTGGAGAAACTGTGTGAATCGGTGTTTCCAAACTGAAATAAAGCTTTGAAAAATCGTCAAACAGGGGGCTGGACGAGAATGAGTTCAGATAAGTGAAGAAAAGTGAGGCGTTTGGACGAGCTATACAATGTGTCTCACTGTTTACGTGTGGGTGCTGATGCGAATAAAAGACAATGGTAAGCGAAAATTCATTCACTTATAACATAAGTAAACAAAAAAACTTAATAACAGCAAGTGTAGCTCACCTTTTTCAGCATTTTGGGGTAGGAAATTGAAAAAGGGATCGCGACAGCAAGAAAAATAGCAGAGGAAAAAAGAATGGGAGAAAAACATTGCCTAATCACTCGCTGATCACGGCTGATTGTGTGGGGGTTAGAACGAAAATTTGCAGTCTGTATTGTCTCGGCACTCGTCTCTGACGTCTGACGTGACATCGACGGAGAGGCAGGAGGAAGGCCATTGACGTCCCCGCCCATTGAATTCTCGTGAACTGTGCCTTCAAATAGTTGAACTGGGCTAAAAAACATTTCCTGTTCCTGAAATCATTCATATGGCTATTTCGTCCTGTTTAAATTCAAATTATCGCCCAGCTCGTAGTGACGCCAGTGATCAGCAACAAATCGTTGTTCTTGAAAATCAGCATATTTCCCGTTGCAGCGTCGTTTCTCGGATTCTCTGCTTCAAGTTCTTATGCAGGTTCCAAATCTAACTGCAGATATAGTGGAGAGTTTCGACAATAGAGTAAGTTATTCATTCTAATAGTTAGATGTACTGATATGCTATAAATACTCATAACAAAAAATCAATCGATTCCACAATATTTGTTTCTTTCTGCTGGGGTGAATGTGTTGTAAACCCTTGCCAAACGACGTAAACCGTTCTCTACTTTTGTTCTACGCACTAAGCTAATTGCTACTCTTATTATGGTTTTTTGATAGAGATGTAAGGGGTGTTATTAGTTTCTAAGTAATAAGCCAGCTGTAAAATCTTTAGGATCCTATTCGGAGAACTTGCGGCGTTCCTTTCCTACTACAGATCCATCATTAGGCTAATGATTGCTTTAAGGATTCTTGGTTGAATGGAGGGTGTTTAGGTGCGAGCTATGATATCGGGCGACGAAGTGATTTTAGAAAAGCAAAAAAAGGAAATGGCTCGAAAACTGTTCAAAGGCCTGATCACGGTATGTTCCACAGGTTTAATTCATAGGCTTCAAATGTCAATTGTTTGGTAAGTATTTATACTGTGCTTGAATATTTGTTCAGCGTTTCCTACCGCCGACATATTTAGCTTACCATCGGCGAGCAACACAAAAAACCGGTCTATCTGCGTCCTCTCCCGCCTATAGAAAAACGTCGAGGAAAGGTCAATGAACCTGATGACTTTGAGAACATTGCGCTTTTATTTGCTTATGAGTAAGTTTTATTCAGAAGTTACGAGACCCTGTCCTAGCTGTTGCAATCCTATTACTAATTGTTCTTTGGTTTCGTTTTATCTTGATCTAGTTGTTTTATAACTACTGTTTTACTATTTTTTCGTTGCATTATCATGATTTACTACATGTTCATTTTTCTCTTATTCTCACCTAGTTGTACAGTTTTAATAGATTGCGAAACTATTGCCCACTACTACCAATTTGTGATATCTTTTTCTGAATTGAGATTGATTCCAGTTCCTTTGGGACCTGTGAGATCCACTTGAAAGTTGATCTTATTTGAACCATTCATAACTGTACTTTTCTTGCAAAGGAAATCATATGAATAGGAGTTTTGTAAAATATAATCGAGCGAGGAGGGGCCGCGATCGAGTTAACCTCATTTTGTTACTCTACAGTAAAACGCGGGACTTGAACACGGTGGCCTAGGTGTAGTCTGTATCATTTTGTTACGGGTTTGAATTTGTGCTTTGTAATTGAATTCTGAGCATGAATCAAAAGACCTGTAAAGAGGGAAAAGCCGAGGAAACCGAAGAATATCTGCTTCAAGATTGGTGATGCATTAATTTTCATATTTCTCAGATATGAAAGTTAGCTAGGGCTGGACAAAACATTCGATTCAATTTCGAAAATCAAGCAGTTGGTAAGCGCGAGACACTTATTCTCTTCATTATACTCACTACGTGACAATTTGCTGATAATGGAAGTGGAACTGGAGTGGACATTTTCTTACTTCGGCACTTCGCACCGTTGATTGAATTGAGCCTGCGCGATTGGACTCAAACCAGGGACCTTTAACAGTGGAACAACTTTTTCAGTGTTATCAGAAATTAACGCCTAGGCCAACCAAGCCTTCCATCCCTGCGGGATCGGTTAGTTGGTACCGGACTCGTCTGGAAGTATAAAAGCAGTGACTTGTGTATCGGCTGGCCGCCGCAAGTCATTGTATAGGCCACATACGCATTCAATACGCCACTATGATTCTGAATGCAGGTCAAATGCAGAAGCGCATCCCTCAGACGGGGTTAAACGACACTCAATCGACACCCAAAACTTTAACTTTTACATTATCTCTTTGTATAACCGTGGGCTTGATATCAGCTGGTGTCAATGTAACTGGAATCAAACACATGTTGCTTTAATAGTTTACAGCGCTTTTTCTTGTCTCAGTTTATGCTGCATGCTTTATATGAAAACAGTTCTGAACCATCATTGTTTTACGATCGATTCAGTCTCCCGGTTTTTTGTTCTTATATGATATTTTTGGTCTGCTTCAAAGGCTCGTATTTGTTGAAAGCTCATAATCTATGGTATAATGCTCATTTTGTGACCCTTACGCTTCGGCTTCTGTGAGAAATGTCATATGCTTTGTAGGCCATCCTACTTTAGTGTCCAAGAAAATATTTCAAAAAATACCATGCTCTAATAAGACTAGTGAAGGAGTCGCTCGGGTGTATGTCGTTTGGCGCGATAGGCGCGGTCGCGCCGCCTCAAATGGGCGGCGCGAC